>JTDE01000111.1:65493-101376 GCA_014338405.1 Paragonimus skrjabini miyazakii | reverse complement strand
CGCTGAAAAGTACAAAGTGTCTATGAACTATTGTGCTAACTAAATACAATCATACTGTTCTATACTTAATTAAGATGCTAGAACATTTTAATTGCTTCATATTTTTCTTTTTTAACATAATGATTTGTCACCAGACCCGAAAAGGAGAGCAAAAGTATTTCTCAAACTGGTGAGTTATTCTTAAAGCAAAATACTAGATGAGTATCTGACATTGTGTGCAACGGTGCAGAATAAATATTGTGACGCACGTTTTGTAAGATTAGTCAGTGGTACCACAACAGAGGTAATTTCAGTCGACAAAAATTTATTTCCTCATGCACATATAGACTTTCAATCTAATGGCGATTCGTTAACATGACCCATACCTAAATAACTTCGGGCAAATACCGTCATTGCACCCCATATATTTTAGTCTATAGTCTACTAAAGTGTAACTGAGAAGACCGTGTAGATGTTTCACAGGAATCCAGTAAAGTTATAACAGCACAAATTAAAATATTTAAAGCTTAATTTGAAAGGGAAGCCGACCACGCCCAATAAACAATCGGATTTTGTGCTTGTTCTGTGCTAATCATTCACTATACAACAGCGATACATATTTCGACTATTCGTGTATCAACCAATGTTCTGGAGTATGGGTTGTCAGATGCTATACTGGCAGGCAACAAAAGCTAGAAGTCTAAACTGAGTTGGTGAGATATTAATCGAATTTATGAAAAAATGTTTAGATGACAGAATAAATACAAAATGTGTTCCACAGTGCTCACACATTACGTATTCAACTAACAAGGGCTGTTTTCTATACTAAAACTGATATTCCAAAGCTGCCAATCGTACTAACCGCTTCCAGTTGTAACACGAAGTAAGGCGAAGCTAACAAACATAACATGATACAAAAGAATATATTTTTTTAATCTGTCTACCTGAATATATATCGGGCAACTGCTGGGTTAATCTTACACACGGATTATAGAATTTCAAAAAAAAGGGAAATGTATGTCTTATGTGTCAACTTTTAATCCCTGTCCAATGCTGTTAATTTTGTAAAGCAGCAGAAGAAGCCAAAATTCAATAAGTCAACCAGTAAGGTATCGAAGAAACAAAATATCACATTTTTGCTTCTTAAATGTTGCAGATTTAAACTACTTTCAGATAAATCCATCCTTAAATTATGTAAGACAGTATTTCTTCTACACAACCGGCTCAAATTATTGCAGCACTAACGTAATCTCTGCAGTCTTCGCCGTGATCAATTAATTAGAGCCCTAGGACAGACTTGGTTGATTAGTCCGTGAGTCTGATGTGCAAACCACAGCTCTTGAGTTAAGTATTTTCCATTCTATCCCAGCTAACATGCGTAAGCGTTTGATACTGAACCTGCTGAACCATAAACGGTATGGAAGTCTGAATGGGTTGGCAGATATGACTACTCACGTGGACATCTCAAGAATAGTGATCTTGTCAACTAGACCAAGTGATATTATCAATCAAATGTACATCACGCTTAACATTTTGTTGAAGAAAGCAATTGAAGAAAAATTCGCCAACCCTGGTTTAGGGGCAACAACAAAATAACAAAATGTTATTTTCACTTTGGTTTCAGGTGAACGTAATATTACTACAGCGTTTAGAAAAGAGACTTCCTCCTGTTACATTAATGAAAATAACCAAAACTAATCCGCTGAAAACTGACTTACTTACGGTGAATCATTTTTTCTGTTGAGCTGTTAGCAACTAGTTGATCCACCAGCTCACCTAACCACATAAATACTAGTGGTCAATCATTTGAAAAGCAAATCATTAGAATCGAAAGTGCACTTCCGTAGTACTTGTGTCTGCTTCTGTGAAACTCCGTAGATATTCGCCAGTCGTTTCATATTTGTTATTTCAATGCATAAATATTTCGATTTAATAAAATAGCCCTTTTTAACAACTCCTAAAAACGGTTGCCCCTTTCTACTGTTTCTTGACAAAAGATTGAACGGAGATCCCGTTCGAAAGAATCGTTGCTGGATCTTTGTGATGCACTACAGAGAATAACACCTTCGACTTTCCAAGATCACTACATCGAATCCTTCAGAGTGAGTTTTGTGACCCCTGGAAGTACCCGGTCGTCATCATATTGTAAATATCATATGATACACTCGTGCTGCAACTGAATTGAGTAATTATATTACAATGTAATCTCTCAAACTGGATGTTGACTTAAAAACATTTCGGAATTGAACGTCATTCTACTTTCAGCTTTAAAACTATCTTTGTTTATGCTCATTGTGTAGAGGTTATTTTGTCAGCATACAAAACAACTGATACAAGGTATGAAGCAATTTTTTAGACTGTATGAATCTGCCTTTGGTTAACAGTTAACTCGAGTTTTATCCCCAATCGACTTGAATTAGTCAGACGACAATTTTCGATTTATTTAAGTTGTTATTTACGTAATAAATTTCAGGAAGAACGTAATGAAGAACTTAAATTGAGTTACCAAGGTCGACGTTCTATTCTTCAATTCTATATTATTAGATGTTAATGAGGAGGTTGACTTTCGAAAAGTAGATTTCACTATTTTCCTCAAAGACCAGACAAACGTGGCATTTTTCACGAACCAACAAGCTGTGCCTTCGTCCGAAGGATCGGGAGTTATCGCTGATTGAATGTGAAGGTGTCCAAAGTCCGCGATATTTTATCAACTAACAAACTATACAGGCAGCACGAGGCACGGAAGTATCGGTGTCTGAATAGTATGTAGGCACTAATTTATGGTGTAAGTACGTTACAATTTCACTACAACACATATTTACAGCTTCACGTTTTTGAAAATGTTTGCAACAAAATACAAGAAATACAAACTTTGACGGTGATTATATGGATGTGTTTTGCGCAACACACGAAATATTTCACACCTGTGTGTAAAGTCTTATCCAAGACAAAGCCTAAATTCCATGTTACGGTGAACACGGATAAGCTGTCTCGTCGAAAATTACTGAGTATGTGGACTTTTAACTGAAGAATGCAGAATAGAGCCATAAAAACTACTGGCATCTGCTGCAGAATACTTACGCGAAATGTTAGACATTTATCTGTACTCATGCTTTGGATAGAAGTTGATGTTTTTCTAGTTGTGTTTATTGAAAGGCCTTGAGTCACAGCGTCTACGTGAATGGCCGCACGCTAATTGATTTTCTCACGCAGTACAGAACCTGGAATGAGCTTCTGACGCACGAGCAAAGATTCAGCCTAAGACTAGGTTAGTCTCGTCCTATCAGCTTTCTGGTAGCTTTGGTAGAACGTTATTTGCAAACATTCAACATGCTGTGCGTCCTAAAGTTTGATAGAAATGATAGACAGGAAGGATTTATCGGATAATTACTGAATTCATATGACAGACGAATTACGGAAATATCAACAGAGAGCAGGCAAATACTCTTACGAAATAGACTTCTACTTATTTCACATTACTGATTTTGCCCACGTAAGGTTCTTTTGGAACGTCTATTTTGTTCAACACGATTTACAATGACGTTGAGATGAAATGTAGGTATTGTTTACTAGGCACTTCCTACCAATGACCAAGTCCAAAAGAGGTTATCCGAAGTAACAGTGATTTTCAAACCTGAGCCACGACGAATCGCACAATAACATATTTACAGTACGTTTCGACGATGTCATTTCGACCACCACATTTGTGTCGTACTAAGTTAGCCTATCATTATTTATACATAGACAAATCGATTCAATATGTCGACACCAGCTTGAATACGTTGTCTACCTTGAAGAGCCTACGTTACAGAAGTAAAATACTCAAAGCCCTATCGCTGTATGCATAATTCAACTACATATTGTAAGGTGTTTGTTTAACGTGAGCTTGTAGGTCTGCCCTTAGTGAGGCTCAACTTCCACAATTCGCACTCAAAGTTATTAAACACAACAGTGACCACCAGTAATCTATTTCCACATTGATTCGAGATTTATAAGTTTCACTTATTTACACTTGACTCGACCAAGATAAGTTCTACATACCCGTATTTCGCTTAAACCAGTCTTTTTAACTACATTGGATTTTGTAGTTTCCTTCCAAAGAAGCTAGGAAAATAACTCGTAATTTTCAGGTATTAAGCCGGATGTGACTATAGACAATCCTATTTATCTAACGCAACCATAACTTCGTAAGACGGGCGGGTAGAAGCGTTCGCATAGGTTCTGTTTGTGGTTAGTTTTGGGAGCTTTCTAAATCACTGGATGTGAACACTATTCGTCATAATTACCAACCCCTCCCGATAAAGTACATGCCGCCTAACCTGGACGAGTGTATACGTGCTTGTAATCCCCGTTAACATCAACAAACTTATTGCATTGAGGGTATTCTCATAGGCGTCGACATGAATCGAACAGCTGTCAGGTAGATAATTGACCTTTGTACAATTTTTCATGTGCAAATGTGTTTTGCCTGTATTGTCCAACTAGTTGGCTCAGGAAGGGTGCCTTTGGCAGGCACGTAAACGGTAACAAGAAACTAGGGTTGCAAACCATATTTTCACTGCGCTCCCTCAAGCCACGGCTGCTGCCTATCTGTCAAAATACTTGTTAAGTTTGTATACCATTAGCTTTTTGTTTTATAGATGTACACATTTCAACGAAACTCGAGAAGGTAAAGCGTGTGCAACTGTATTTTCTTGTCACTCACAAACCTGAAACTATGTGCTAAAAAGCGACTGCTCGCGGATTTGCATAATGCTTTATGTTTCCCGTTGCGTTGTCAACAGCCATCTAGATATCAGGATAGTTTCCGTTTAAATCAGAAACGTTTCTTCTCGTAAATGATTTTTTAAAGTTATAAACTGAAGATAATCAAAAATAAATCTGGCTGCAAAAACTTGACTTATTTGCATTGCTACATATACACATTTTTACTGTGGTGGACTTTGCCCACCTGTCTAATAAGGTACATAAAACGATCTCTCAAATGTCGTTTTTCAGAATTCCCACTGGTCAGAACTTACAAATCCCGGTATTAGTCCATCCAACCTGGAAAACGTAATGTCGGAAAAAGAAATTAGAAGACGTGAGGCTGTTTGGGAACTTTTCAAAAGTGAATTGATATTTTTCATCGATCACCTGATGGTGTTAAAAAACGTGAGTTTAATTGTAGATTCTTTAAAATCACTGATCCCATTCCCTGCTTCTGAATGCCTTAGTTTTGGTCAAAATAATCACAAAAGTGAAACAACCTTCGGCCTAATCTTTTACATCCTGTTAGTGTTTCATGGAACCTCTCAAGAAGCTGCAGGTGGATGGTTACTTGATGTTCATTGAACCAGCAAACTTGTTCGGAAACCTTGATGACCTATGTTACGTGAGTTCTCCTAAAACTGTCTATTACTGAATGAACAATTCGAATTTTAGTACGTTGTGATTGTGTGCCCTTGATTTGTTGAATGTAAATAATTAACAGCCATATTTCCTTACTTAGTTAGCACAGTATGTGTTATAAGCATTTTCGAACAAATCACAAATTTACAGTGCATGTAAAGTCAACAACGTCATTTAAGGTAGGGAGCTTCAGAAATCAGGATTATAAATCCGACATGCACCCTCATATTTAAAATACAGCATTACATTTGCTAATATGATGACCATGCTCTATCAAAGCGTTCAGAAAGAGCTACGTACAATTTACCTAGACTTCGCTCACTTACTTCCAATGTTTACATCTTAAAGACCTGTTCTTGAGGACAGGCAATGCTGATTTATGTTCCAGTGACTCTGACGTTACTGAAATGGTACTCAATTGACAATTTCATAGAAATTGTACGAACGGTTATGACAAAGAAATATTTCCGGGTATGAAACGAATATATGTATTTTCCATTGCATTAGTTTTATGAAACCCTGGATTTATACCAAAACACTTGTTTAAACGCTAATGCATATAGTGTGCGTAAGTATATTGGTGACCAGTAGTCACATGGAGGTTCATGAAGACGTTACTGTGGGCATTTAAGGGGGTGCAAACTCTCAGCAGTTGTAGTGGGATTCTATAATACAAGTCTACATGGGTTTGTCCAACTGGTCTGGATGTTCACGTCCACTTCCGAAAATGGAATCGATTGTCATCTTTCATCAAGTCATCTCGGCAATCCTCATGCTAGTTAGGATGAAATTTTAAAATTGAAACAAAATCCTTGGCGCCTTAAGCATATACAGAAACTGATGCAAAGTGTACCCTTGAGCTTTCTCCTTCAATAAAAACGTGCTTCCTGCTACCACAATAGTTCAACTGTGTATACGTTTCTCTGTGGAGTATTCTGTTCACAGTTAGAGCGACTGCTGTTTCAGAGTAAAGCAAAAATAACACACAACAAAACTTAGGATTTCCACGTGTTACCAGATGCATTCCTTCAAACTCGTCCAATTTCTTAAAAACATCATGGAAGAGGTTTCTTTTACGAAAACAAAATGGGATAGAGTGCAATTAACAGCAGCTAAACACTTTAGCAGTGAGCTCTCTTGTTACTTTTCAAATTATGGAAAAGGTTACACAGTTTTTTGACAAAAGAATATTGGTTGACAAAGTGTCTGACCGTCAAACACCATTAGTTTATTTATTTCCATTTTAACTAAAATTGATTTTATCTTTTTCATTCTAGGTAAGTCACACACTGTGCCGAGAACTTATCGGAAATCTGATTCGGGACAGTACACAGCACGATTTTGGTAGCACAGGTGTACTTCTCAGACCATTAAAAAGGGTACGTATCCCTCTAACCACAAATGCCAAATGGTTGCGTTCACCACGTTATCTTAGTTTTAGAGTAGATGGCATCAACAACGAATGTACCATTTGAAGTTAGGGCAGAATTTCCGACCGTCTTTTTCCCCCTTATTAAGAAAACATGTTTGTACTATTTTGAATAAAAATATTGTTTTTAGGCTCGCCAATTTGTAATCTGAATTACAGAAGTAGATTATCCGTCAAGCAAAAAAATCACCTTTTTGTTATACGCTGTTCCATGGTTCGAGCAATCCCTTTAGGACAATACAAAAGACGCAAAAATGAACAATAAACACAACGGATATTTTGGTGAAAACAAAATCGTTGCGTGTGAATTTGCTCGCCGATTCTGGGGGAGCAATACAGCGTTGGCAATCGTAATTATAAAATTGAGAGGAATAATGAAAACAAACCTTATTTTGATAGCTTAAGCACGCAACATTAGTAGCTTGGAAGTTGGATACACATATGGTTTGTTTTGTTCAAAACATGTAGGCATTTGTGACGGCTGTGAACAATGACAATGCTGAATAACGTATCAAAGCTTGAAGTAAACTCGAAGTGGTAACTAGAAACATTTCATTTTGCAATTAATTACGAACTCTGAAACAAACTGTTTCACAAATGATATGAATTCATGGTTGCAAACTACTGCTTTCGGTTGCTAGCATCAGTCATATACCATTAAAAGGGTTTCACCTGCCCTATAGATAAAACTAGAACATGGTTATACACAATACTAATAGTCCATGAAACTTGGTGGTGATCGGTTTGTTCTGTGTGTTGTGTTTACATGAAACATGTGACCTGTGTGTAATAGCATGTTAATCAAGTTGTTGTGTAAATGAGGTTCAGGCGACTTACGCATGGTTGACCACAGCAGGTTTGAGGTCGGTAAGAGTTTCTTTTGAGCACACAACTGGGGGTTGTAGAACCTGACAGCGATCACATCTGCCGCCTATAGCCTTCTTGCCCTGAGAACTTGGGAGTGGACGTGCGAAACTTTGTATATAATTTTGAAGGATCTATTGATCGTGATTTGATGACCCGCGGTAGCCATGTGAGGTCCGACAGCAATGGAGATGGTTTCCGCCACACCAGCACACAGCCATTTAGAAAGTTGCTCACAGATCCCAACGCAGTCGCTTTCAGAACAGACAGCCAACTGGTCGGTCGCAAGTTAACAAATGCACTGACCGAGGTCTGTTGTACCGCAACGGAAGGTCATCGCATTTACGAGCCGACCGGTGTGGGTTTCATCTCAAAGGTGGTCGTTTTATAATTATTTCCTCACCTACTGTTGTCAAGTATGTTGTCAAAGTTTGTTGTTCAATAACAGTCTGGGTATAATAAAAAACTCACAAATATGTGAAGTGTACACTGGTTTTCTCTTGCTATGGTCAATTCTTTTACACATTCCTGATAAAACCTGACATAAAACGTATGCTCATAGCTGAGAATAGCCACAACCGGTTAGTGGCATGTAACCTTAAGTTCATCAGTGTTTATGCCGCGCCATCCTCTGCTATCACAGTCCAAGCTTGGTATTTCCTGTGTATGCAATCAGTGATCGCCTCCCAGTAGATCATTTGACTAGCAAATTAGACACCGTTCATTCGGCTGATACAACATACCCATCTTAGGGTCATCAAGCTATGTAATATAATTATCCTGGGAATACATAATTTGTTTCGGTTCTATCTATTATAGGCTTATCAACTTGCGGTTTTGACTTATCTAAGACCGAGGAGTTGAAGTGTCTTGAAGCGTTGCTCCCAACAAATATACAGTTTACCGGCCTAGTTGCTGTGGTGTGACGGACGTATAAGCCTGGCTCCCCATCATTTCTCACCCATAATCATTGACATTTTCGTACAGAATTGAGTCAGTTCTGTTGCTGGCTTACCGATTCACTAACTAAGGTGGGCACTGATGTAGGAATTGCTCGATGTGATGAGCCCGATATGGGGTATGTTTTTAATAGTATAGATGTCTTGTTCCAAGATGTTTTCTGTTTCATGTACCGGCGGTCATACTGGAGATCAGTAGGATGTTCGCATTTGTGGCGTCTCCACGCAGTGTTCCGTTTAAAAGAAAAAACAATAATCCGGCCGAAGGTGGCACTCGCGTACCTAAGGACAGTCTACCAATCAATTCACAAATCAGTGTAAACTCCGTCATTCAAATCGGCAAAGTCCTCAGAGAGCGGTGTTTAGAGGAAATTGGAAAAAGGTGTTCAGCTGGTAATAATATACCATTTTATTCTGCTCACCATTGGGAAATATTCCAAAGACGTGGCATCGTTTTCACCGTTGTTCTCTTCAACGGTTGCCGCGGGCGTAACAGTCCGGAAATAACCTGGATACTGAAGAACAGTACGAAGGTCTTTGTTTAATCAATAAACGCAATGTACACGGGGTTGACTTTCACAAGTTATTTTTAACTGTGATTGGGGCGGAATACCTTGTCAGTTGCTGGTCAGTGGGTTCCATCCGTTAGAAACATTTGATCAACAATGCTTCGGAGAACGCCAACAATCCAGAGTTGCGATTGCGCAATAGGAGCATGAACAAAGTGACGGGGTCAAACATATGACTTGTTGCGATTGGGTGTTTTGCGATTAAAGATAACAGATTTCCGTTTGGATGTTAGTATGTTAGCCCGCATTGAGTCATTGTTCGCATTAGACAATTGGGGATGTGCTCCACCTTCCTCAGTGCTACGTTTTGTTCCGTTCTGTAAATCTATGTCACTGCAACCGCGGGGGAACTGGCAATTGACACGGAAAGTGACGTTTTTCGAGAAAGAACGATCGGAGCAGTGAAGATTTATCTTGCGTGTAGAAAGTAACAAACGCAATTCCGCTGCGGGATATACACAGTCAAAAGCAGATTTAAACGTTTGACTCACAACGGTAATATTTTGACATCCTGTATAAGAAAGGGTGATAAAAACCCCTTTTCCGGCACTGATTGTGATTGGTAGCCACTCGTTGCTCGCAATGAATTTGGATAAATTTGAATGGATATCCATTCATAGGCAGAACACCCCACAAGAGCTCCTCCTCAGACTTTGGACGGTTGGCCGTGCACAGTTCCTATGCTCTATGAAAGATCGTTCGCATGAGGCTGCTTTTTAAGTCGCGGTGGCAAAGGAAGTGGGCTGTACGTACTGCCCACTCCATGCGTCTTCCCGATAAAATGACCAGCTAAATTTACCGTCTAAGCGTCTAGAAATAAGGGCATCTGAGAAATGTGGTGGGTTATCTAACTCTTGTTCACGGGTGACACGGAGATTTTGATGAGTGAAATTAAACTACTGCAAAATGTGAAGAAATGATCAAAGCCGGTGAATATTAGAATGTCATCGACATACCGTTTCAAGAGAACTACAGAAAAAGTGAACGTAAAGATCTTCAAACTGGAGGGCAGAAGATCAAAGATGCGCACGGTAGTCTTATATGCATCTCATGAGAGGGCGTTCCTCACGACACGTCATGAGTTTCTTCACTTACTTAACCGATTTACCACCAGTATCTGAGCTACTACCTTATTTCGGCAAAGCTGATAACAGTCTTTCATCTACCGCAGCTACTGAATTTTGGCCACGAATTTACAGGATTAGTTAGTGCTATGTTTGTCATGGCATCTGTACAAAAGTTACAATTTTGGCTCAGTTGTTTTTTCGCCAAGCACCATTCAGGCTTCACTGGCTTATGCTGCGGAGGTGATTGCCTTGACCACGCTGTTGGTTCATACGCGCTTCAGCCTTATCTACTTTGAAACTTCAGAAGTTCAACAAAATAAACGGATTGTCGAGATCTACTATCGAAGATATTTCGTTTAAATTCATGAGAGGTGAAACTGCCTGTTATGGCGCTCACTTAAGTGATCAATCAATTTGTGTCCTGCACTCACAATCGCTTCCTCTCCTTGGTTTGTGTATCTGCAACATGAAGCATGACTGACAAAATCTAATTCACCTATTTAATCTTTACTCACACTGATATTTTCAAACGAATCCATAAGCAATTCTGTGGATCATGATGTTTATATCACACCGTCCAATTAATCCTGACAAATTACTCTGTCAAATTATTGGTATAACTGTGTCCAGCAGCAGCGGATTGCCTAGTAACGTTCAGTCTACACATATTCAATTTTTCGAACTGTAATAACATAGATTTTGTGCTCATTGTTATCAAATAATGTAGGTGTTCCTGCGTTTCAAGAGCCTAAGCAATCGAACGAATTTAGTCAATCACACAGTCGAACGTTTCGTTTGTTGGCATGTCTGAAAATAATGGCACATATCTAATGGGGGCATTTCTTTACAGAAATCAACCCATCTATAGGTCTATTTTATCGAACCAAAAACTTTGAGTCCTGTTGGAGCTACAGTCTAAATTTACTGAAAGTAAACGATGGCCAAAGGTAGCTCAAAATAGTGTAAATTCCATTAAGATCGTGTCAGGGAACCACGTAATTAATCTTCTTAATCATGACTTCTTATAAGTTGTAGAATGTTATGCAGGTTTTTTTCCAGCTAAACAGTGCTAATTACGTATCGGACGCAAACAGCTGTAAACGTGGGTTTCCTCGAGAAGGAAAAAGAATGATGGTCACGTTTCAAAATGTCAATTAATATTTAGTGTGTTACTTCCGTTAACCCTCTTCCAAAATTAAACGCGTTCGTCACTGGTGTTCTTCCATGACTGAAAAATACTACAGCTTAGATGCAGTTTGGAAGATATACATGTGTTAAAAAACCGGACTTGGGTTAGGTGTGAACCAGCTACAGAAACGACAAACCCAAACGCCGCAAGAGTTCTGCCAATTTAACTACAAAGCCACACTGGTAGTTTGGAAATTTCAAATTTGGATTCAGTTACGCACCCATCCCGTCTATGCTGAACGGTGACGTTGACAGATTCCAGCAGGAACCGTTTGAGAAACCCTGTTGAGACAGTCGATCCGCTGGACCATTTGGTATGTTTTTTATTGAACAGAGATGGATGGGGGGAACAGTCAAAATATGGGACATCCGATCTACTGGCGTGATGTTGTAGCTAAATTGATAGAACACCTGCCGTGTTTGAGCAGGCCGTTTCTACCGCAGCTTCGATTCCAGCGAAGACTCGGATTTTTCACAATTGTCTTTCGAATTAAGTAATCCACCATAATACCAAATAAATGTAATACACTGTGAAACGCTGTCACAAAACTCAGCATGTTTAAAAACTAAGTGATTCAAGGTGATATTGCTTTTTATGAAATCTTGTTAGTGTCGCAATCGTAAGTATTGCCTCGAAGTTAGGTGTATTAAGTTTTCACATCTCCCGTTGTTCACTGAATGTTTAAGGTTAGAATGCTCAAATTATCAACCCATTACAACACTTACTAAGCTAATGAATTTTTGGGCCTTGTTTTCACTGCATTAATATTTTCAGAATAGTTATCAAAAGTAAAGTCAATCAGATTTGATTAGTAAAATGCTCATCATATTGGCATCTATATCTATTAAGGTCCCTACGTTGTAGTGTTTGTAAACCAAGCAGTTCATCTCCACGTTTTTCGAAAAGTAGTTATAGTACAAATCAGTCGATTTATTTCCTTGTTCGACTTGCACTACACTTTTATCATTAGCAGTGTTCTAACTGCCATCATACTGAACGACAGTTTTCCAAATAGGGCGTTATTCACTGAAAAGTTAATGAGATTAGCCATACATATGAAAATAATTGCTAAGTGATAATCAGTACGCTTCAGTGCTTTTTCCAAAACATCGTTAGTTTGTTATATCTGAAAATTAGTTTCATAGTCCAAATAATGTATGTATGCGTATAAATGAGCGTGTGAGGGAGATTTGCGTCAGGATTAAGCTGAAATGCTCGACAGTGCGCGACGAACAAAATCACGTTTCCAATGTGACATACAGTGGATATCGCTCCAAAACAGCCAGTTGTTGCTTTAGGAACATATATATAACATATATATAAGCTGATACGATGAAATTCTTCTGAAAAGGCGGACTCTGAGGCATTCACGGTTTCCCGAATTGTATATTAGAAAATCAATGGGGAAACCGGTTTTACTTTTCTGATCCCAGGTTTCCAGCACTCATTATGCTTTCTTAAACCGAGTAACGGTCGCTGCATTATTCCGAATAGATACCAGAGAGAGCAAGGAACTACAGACAAAATATGAAGTTGTATATTGTGATTGTGAATAGTATTCATCGCAGCGATCAAATATTCAACAGAAGAAAATTACTTTAAGTTGAAGTTAAATTTATGTACATGCAGCACCATCATTCGGATCATTACACTAAGTTTACTCCCGCGGCAGTCTTTTATACATGAACACAACGTATTGATGGGCCATTGTACTTCAAACGTTCAGCGGTATTTTGCCTATTGAGGTAATACTTGGAAGTGCAAAAGTTACTAAGAGCAGCTGGTTTAGACTTCAGCAACTGCCCGACAACAAACTGAAACATATGTTGGCTGAAAATCAATCAAACCCAAAATCTTCGAGTTAGTCTACGGCTTTCAACCGTTTTTGGGAAGGTTAACCGTACAGGACATATGTGTACGGTCCAGATGGTGTACTTTTGAATATTTGTGCAATGTGCACTTCACCGAATAACCCCCAGGTCAATTATACTGTGCACAAATGTAAAGTACACAGTTGTTTACTGAAAGCCAAAGAAAATGGGAAATAATCTACTAATGCAATAACTATGGTTCATTTATTCATATCGTCTCCCTTCCGTTGTTTGTCTTTCAGTAAGCCAATGTAGTTGCTCTGAAGCATGCAATTAATGTTGACATATATTTGCCGATATGTTATTTGCAACATCTCAGTCGAGTAGGAAGAATTAAAGACTGTTATCACAACGATCTCCGTAATGCACAGAAATACCCGTCCTAGGAGAAGATAATAGTGTGTATAACCATCTTTTGAGCAGAAACTAAAACATGAATCAATGACATGAACAGGGAAATATCATGGGTGAGTGTAGTAACCGTGATTATGTTATCGTTTTTCAAAAACCTAAATTAATTTTCGCGTTCGAATTGTACCAGAATCAGCAAGTATCATACATCAATATGCTTTAAAACTTATGCAGTTTCCGAGTTCTTATTTTATAATCAGCTAAAACGTTTTTCATCGACTAGCTATGTCAAACTATCTTGACGGCCACATCACTTTACGAAGTTTCAGGAACTAACACTGTAATTGCTTACATCGATCACTTCAGTTAGAGAGAACAGGAATGTCACTGTTCAGTTCAATATGACCTACAACTCTTGCTAATTACTGTAATCAATAACTTCAGCTCGTCGGCGTTTTACGAAAGTTTCTTGCAAATCAATTCAATGAGATATTCTGTCACACAGTGATACTTCACGATAGTTTTATTGATGAACAACTGGTTGATTAAATCTTACCCACAAGCTTTTCACGGTTTCATCCCTGTCAATTTTGTACTCCTGCTGCACAACACAATAAAGCATTTCCGTTGTCGTACGCTAGTTTCAAATGAAGTTTAGAGTACGCGTTATGGAGTGCTGTTATTTTAGTAGCACGGCCTTCCAAAATGATACGTAACGTTAAGTTGGTGGCTCATTTTAGTTAAACGGTAACAATCTATATATCGCTTGAGTATTCAAGTTGCGAATTTGCGTTCATAAATTATGCTACGCAAGTGCGAAACCAAATTAGGAGAACGTTTGTTTCTTCTTCCATATGCAAAATAATTGTACTCTGCTATAAACGCGTAGTGTCTTGATTCTTTTAGATTACCAAAATTATACAACCTAACCTAAAACTGATTAAAGTATCTTCTAATTTGATGCCCTTCAAATGTTTTTATACAATTTACGAGACGGTGATCAATGCAAATCAAACTACTTAATTCTAGTGGTCGGAACACTCAAAAGATGGTCAAGTTTATCACAATTACTGTCTAAATTACGACTCTGCACTGACGTACCTGGAGAGCCTGAGAAAACATGAACAATTCAATGAATTCGAAAAGGTAAGCGTTATGGACATGTACAGTCCGGTTACTGATTTAGTGGTGAGATCCTTTCTAAAGGTCACTTGCAAAATTGAACAGTGTATTTATGTTGCAATTTAAGTTGTCACTTTAATAGTTACTTCATCAAATAAGCATGGAATTTTAAGTGAACATTTTGAAGCCACCATATGACTACATGAACTCTAAGCGGTTAAAATATGACTGTGTACATTTCGTTTTTGTGGAGACACTATCCAACTACTGAAATGATATAGGTTCAGAGTTGAGTGATGTTTTTTCATATGTACAGCTTAGTGTTGCAGTGTGCCACTCAATGTTACAGCGGTAAATACGACAAATAACGCAAAGAATACGTGCATACTTGAAGTATTGTTAACGCGTAACCATGGATATAAGTGTCAATGACATGCGTTGAACGTTTTGTACAGCGAAACCTGATTCACAATAGTCATGAAGACGTCGGATGTACTGAATAATATCGACGATTTATGTGGCATAGTTTTGGAGAAGTCAATTATTATCCTAGGTTCCAAAATGACAACTTCAAATTTATACAGATCAAAATTACAACTCATACTAAAAAGGGAATAGCAGACTAAAAGAAGCGTATTAGTACACTAAAAAGAACATTGCACACGAAATCGATTTTTGCTATTGTTATCAAGGGATGAAGTAGTCTGAACCATATTCACAGTCTATTTTTTGGAATAGAATTCAACAAGCACCACACATTCAGCTTAACTGGCAAATTGCTGTTATTTTTTCTTAAGTGGTTCAAGCATATTTCGGGAGACAACAAACAAACTTACATCTGCACTTTTCTGTTAGCCATCTCGAACCTCTGCAACACGGGCAATACGCGACATTCCTTTGTACTTAACTACTTGTCTATTTGAACTTAGGTTTGGCGATTTTCAGAAAGCAGTGCCATTGACAAAGTATAGTTGCACATTACCAGAAAGTTAATTCGAGGCAAATATTTGAGGCCAACTCTCGCACTGATGAGTGAATACGGCTCTACAAATGTATTACCTTCTACGAAGTTCCGAAATATAGTATGGCAAGTATGTGTCGGAAGTGAACCAAGCGGTTCATCGATGTTGAACCTAAAACTTACTGTCCCAAAATAAACGCTTCTGCAGCAACAGTGGCAATTTTAAATCTGAGGTATTGTTTGATGCGCGCAGAAAATTTGCTGATTTGTAGTTTATTAATAATTGTGCCAGGTAAAAGCAGAAAACAATACTAACAGTCCGCACAACATCCCGTATTTTAATAACGATAGACAGTTGTACACAAGCGACAGTGGACTGTGAGCAACGGGGCTGTGTGACCCAGGACAGTATAGTGCATCAGGTGGTTAATTACGATTTGCCAGCAGCTGATTGCGTTGAATAGATAAAGAGTAAACTAGAGGAAGCAATAGGGCAAATTTTCCTAAAATGGAGGACCAACTGAGCTGAGGTTTTATAGGTCACATGCTGGCACCACAAATGTTAACTGTAATTTAATGTTACTTATGTTCAGCTTTGTGACTCTCCATATATTCCGTTGATGGTCAATTTGCCCTGAATGTTGTTCGTGCTAAGATGCACTCAAGAAGGCGAGCCACTTCAAACTTGCTCAATTAATGAAAGACCTCACCGTGACTGACGAAACCTTTCCTCGCGAAAACGTCCAACTATACTAGCCAGCGTTTAGTGTGTGCTCTTATGACTAACCCTTTTGATCATGTAAGCGTTCTGCCTGCCGTCATGTACTTTAGAGATAATTGAATCATGTGATGACAGTGAGCTGTCAGGGTTGAGAATACTTTGACTTCAGCCTTGGAGAGTGTGACAACGACTCGAAGTTTCACATAGTTACCAAAAAAGTTTGACAGTAAACGGCAGCTAGAACTAAAACTTCATTACGGCTACATCGTTGTCAAATCAGAGCTGGTTCCGACCTGCATCCGCTCGCCCTTACAACAAGCAAAGGCCTAATTGATCACAAAGTATCAGCCCGAGTGTTTACGTCAATAACCAAAAATAATTGTAGCAGTTCTGATAACAACGTTTGGACTGTAAAAACTAATGTCCAGGAAACCATAAATTTTTACTCAATCTACCTTGAGGACTATGAACGAGTGGACACAAAGAAGCTCACCAGAACCCTTAATACGACCAATAATCTTCCCAAACATTTCAACACGACACAAACTTGCATGCTGGTTAATTGACATCAGTAAGACAATTGGTGAATTTTTGTCCCTTACTGTGTGTAAATCACTTTTTGAGTATGCAGAAATTTTGGAGAAAAATTTACCAGGTTTACAAATGATGTGTTCGGTCGAAGTTGGCTCTTTGTTCATCAGTAAACCACTCCGTGAAAATGCTGATCTCGTGCGATTTTGTTTCCTCTCCAAATGAAGGCCTCTGTATTCCAGGAGATCTTCTTGGAAATTTTATATCCGTTCGCTTACAACAACATTCAATCTAAATTTGAAGATATCACTCATTGGCAAGTTGACGGTGAAGTTGTGGGTGGTTAATTTTGTCCTAAATTGACAGATCTTATTTTGAGAATCCTTGGAGGACAAAATCCACGTAACCAATGACTGCAAACGTGGAACAGTCAGAAACTTATTTCACAGGATCAGCAAGATAAACACAGCAGGTCGACCGCAGCAAGAAAGAAAACCTATTAGAATTACGCTGGTAGTTATCAAGTAATCCTCTAATACCCACAGAAGGGAAAATAACACCAAGGGTGAGACGCTGCAGTGGACAGAAAACACTTTACTATGAACACATTGCCACGGTAGCCATCCGACCAACAGAATAGATTACAGATTGACATCAACATTGCAGTAGGTTTGAAATAGTGAAACCTTAATTCGAATAATGGTTAACCTCCCACGTAATATACCAATTTTTTGCGGTTGCAGATAACAGTGGTGCTATCAGCATGGCATGGAACATACTCCTATTAGTTATCAGCTACGACGTCAAAAGTTTCCTGTTGACATTGACAAGCTCGAAAAACAGATCTCCTTTTATGGCAACTACATTCTAACAAATGTCAACTCAATTGACCTTGTCAGATCGTTCAAGATGCTCTTAAGTAATCATAACATAAAACAGCTTGTGCCTAATGAAGAAATGCCAACCTGATAAGAATGGCAGGTTTACTTGTGCAGAAAACAATAACGGAATCAACATTTTTGTCATCTAACTGACTACGCTTTTGGCGAACAAAAATTAAGATCTGTTCAATCAGTTTGTTCATCCGTTTTTGTTTTACACAGTTTATATGTCAATTACTGGTTTTGTGTCAACACATAATGAGTGTAAGTAGGGATGCTAAAAATCCGAGATTTGTCTTCCATCCGTTTCGCTTATCCTGCAGCATGCAAACATTCTTTAGGAGTACCACTCCTACCTACGCTATGCGTATAGTCGTTTAAGTAACTTCGCGCAAGCTTATTCAGATAACAAGCATCATACGAGCCAGATAGTACTCAGTCAGTTGACATGAGTTATTTTTCTCTCAACAGTCGCGAACAGGTGACAGTCAACACTTAAGTTGATATCACTCAAAATGACCTAAGGTGAAGTGCGCTATTATTAACTTGCAAATGACCATAAACAATAAGTCATACGCAGGTAATTGAATGAAGTGATTATCATTTGTGCTGAAATGGAGGACGGACGTAACTACATAACCGTTTGCAAACTGCCGTTGCTGACCGCAGTGTTCGATAGGGAGTTGGTTTTTCCCAGATTGGGAAGTTAAACAATGTGAACACAAAAATACACACAAAAATTCATACATGAAAATACATGTAGAAACCTGTGTAAAAATACTACCTGCAGCACATAAACAATGCTTTTTGTGGCTCGCAAGAAATTGGTAGGTCAGACTTTAAATGTGACTGGATGAAAGTTGCAGAATTGACTACCGAATATTTAGGATACCCGTAAACTGAGAATAACCTCCAGCCGTCTAGCTTTGAAACACACTGTGCAGTAAGTATACTTTTCTGATCATGTTCAACTGGACTGATCAGTTTTGAACCATTAACAGAAAACGGTCGAACGCAGGGCTCGATATTGGTCCAAATTCAATATTCTATTTAGGCTTTTCTAGTGTGTAGAAGCCAGCTGAGCGTTAAATACCTAGTGAAAAATACGATGGGAAAAATGATAGTCAGTGGGCACGGTAGCAATTCGACTGTTTTTCTGACAATGTTTCTGTACATTTCGCTGCTAAAAGTGCTTTACTGTGAGTCAGGACGCAGGAAATATAATAGTACAATTTAAGGTCATCCGCAAGAATGCAGTCATCAGATCAACAATGATTTATCACTCACTGTTAATCATGGCGTACCAATGAATCTATCAATCTTCATTTGTTAGTGAACGCTGGTTATTGCTGGACAGTTATTTGAAACATAACCCAACTGTCTGTGGACAAGAATGTTGGTTCAAGTGCTCCAGCTGTCGTGACCAATAATTCAGTCACTCGATCAATCCGCAGGCAGTTAACATGCAATTAGCATTCCCAAACAGGAAACACTGAGAGACCAACGTGAATTTTTATAAACGCTGCGCTTCGAATGCAATTGTTGCAATTCAGAACTTTTTGATTTTTAAACGCCCAGTGAAATTTTATCTCGCTGACTTTTTGAAGAAAATAGAAAAGCAGTCGCCACTGATAATTTTCCTGTATTTATCTGTTTATGCATATGGCTATCTTAAACTCAACGCTTTAAATGATTCCGTTTATTTTTTGTGCGTGAAATAGATAAACGTTTCACTGCCTTTCTTATTAAGCCACGTATTTTTAGTGGATCCATCGGTTTAACTTGAAGTGAAGTATACCAGACTTCTTGCCCTAAATTTAATTCGTTCATACATAATTAGCGCTAAAGCGTTTGTATCAAATTCTTATAAAGACAAACATTCTTCGTCTTGTATTGTTGTTTACGATTCCACACATAAGAACAAAACCTTTCGTTTTTAACATAAGCAAGTTTTCTTGTTCTACGTTATGTAGGCTTTTGTTGTGAAGGCAAGAAATCCCACTTCCAGCAGATTTCCCTTAACTACATATGATCACGCACTCATCATGTCCCACGAAAATAGCTGTCAGCAAACACTTGATTGACATTTGAATTATTTCTAAATATATGATAATTTACTGTACCAAGAGCCGTTTCACTGTTCTTCATCAGTCTGATGTGGGCATTCTGTTACTCATATCCCAAATCAATGAGGCATAAATAAGCGACAAAGAGTGTTTGTCTGCAGTTTAACTGAATAATTGTCTAAGTTGATATATTTTCAAAAATTGGTTTATTGTCTAAATTTATTGCCTCGTCGATTGTGTTAATTCAAACATACACGCACAAGCACAAACATGTCGTTCAGTCGATGGTACAAGCTACTTTTGAACAATTTTCACTCTTGCTATTCGAACGTGTAGGGTTCTGTATGCTGACTGCTGTTAGTGACAATCGGATGTAACCAACAGTTTCCTTGATAGTTTTATGACCGATGCTGAAATAAAGTTAGCTGGCTTTTCGAAAAACGCAAAAACGCTGAAATTATCATGGTCTCTCAATAAAATCACAACGCAGAATAATTAACTTTGCTAGTAAATATGTATCCGTCAGAAGTGTAGAAAACTTTGAGACTGATTTGATACTCGGTGTCATTATTCCCTTATCCCGAAGTAATATATACCTAAACGATTGAACAATGTTGAACTCAAGTAAACTATGTTGATTATAAACTATATACCCAGTGAAATGTTCGCAGTTTTTCCCCATTAGACCGCAAAGTTGTTTACCACTGTTTATTTATCTGCAAAAATATCCTTTGACTCCTTAATTCTAAAACAACTTGTGAACAGTCAGTAATGTGTTTATTGTTGAGGTTTGATTTCTGACACAGAAACTTCTTCAGACCAAATGAAACATTAACAAATTTGTTGCTATTAATGCAGACTAGACGTAAACGTATGTATTTCTTCGAATACACTTGCGCTTTTATCGTGTGAATAATCCTGTCTTACTCACAACAATGGTCGTCAAGAAAACCACAATCTCAGTACCATCAGCACCACAGTAGGGTACTCCAATATGAGCTCATGTTACGTTGGCGTTCCATTAAACCCAAAAAACTTCGGAACCAAATTTCGACCGCAGACCTTTGTTGCTTCTTCGTATTTTTGTGTGTTAATCGCTTCTGGTTCAAGGTAGGTACGCCATGCAAAAATTGGTTCATGATCCTGTGTCTTCTTTCGAAACAATCGGACAATCTGATCATTATTCACAAGCGAAAGTGGTTGAGTGTTCGGTCGTGCCTAATGTGAGGTCAGTGGCACAGTGGTAAACGCGGTTGCCTAATGAACAGGCTGACCAGAGTTCTAGTCCCGGCAGTGGCGAGTATATGCACTACTGATGAACTCAAATGAAAGCGAAACTCCTGTCTAGTGATTCTTTTCGAGAGGGGCCGACTATAAAGTCTATGGGAATGCAACAGCTGCGATCAATTTTGGGTGATGTTCAATCTACATGAAAATCAATTACTTTCAGCATTCAGTCAAAGAATAACAGATAGAAAGTAGCTTCTCAATAAAGTGACAAGTCCGTCAAAACGCTAAATATCTTTAAATTGATGCTTAACGTGTACACAACATCTCCATAACAGATATATTTGAAAAAAAAACAGGTGGATTGCTGGATTTAATATTCAGAATTAGAGGATGGAGTTCGCTGCTACAAAAAAGTAAACGGAATTAATTAAGAAATCTGGTTATTTTCACTCTTCGAGTAATAGGTCCTGCTGTCTCCTGGTTCCCTAACAGACTGCAGGCATTCTAATATTGTATTTTTTATCATTCACAAACGCATCCCGATAGGACCAGGTAACACTTACTTGATTCTTATAACGAAGGTAATTTTGCAATTTTGGGTGCGTTCGCAATAAGTTACATCAACTGTCCGTTCGTAATTTTAGGGAACCGATGGAGGTCTTACCAGCTGAATCACATTTTATTTTAAAGCCGCGTGGGTTAGGCATGACCACGTTGTTTATGTTTATTTTACTGTCAGTTACAGAAACAAGAATCTATGTATTCTGGATTCTTTCTTACTGTCGAATTTTGTACATTTTCAATTACAGGACTATTATATGTGATAAGAAATCGCAAGTGCACCTGCTGGTCTGCACAGTATCCAACAATTCTAGTTCGAGACCGTCTCGTGCGCATAGTCGTCGTGTATTTTGATGATAATTGCTTTACCACCACAAACATGTTTCACGGAAATGAGGTCTGTAGATTGCGTATACGTTATTGCATGTGTGGTCTTCCTACAGTTAGAAGTCTCAATAATGCATTCTATTTCAGAAAGACAAAAATAACACTCAAAGTATAGTAGCCATACATTTTGTTTGTCCTAAATGGATTTCAGTGGAGATGAAGCTATTTCAAATTCGAGTTTGTTCAGGTTCACTTACGTGGCACACGCACAGCACAAAATTTGAAAAGCATCCAAAGAGTACAGTTTCTACAGTAGCCAAGAAATCAGTCTTTGTAAGTTTTGGAATTAGGTACGCGTCTGTTGGAAAACACATCTGGAAGTTTTGCCTTGTTTTCACAAAACCTCATTTCAAAAACCGTGAAGGGAGAAGAGCTTTGCCGTGTAAAACTGAACTGGTGCATTATAACAAAAATCCCTTGGAGGAAAATGAAAAAAAGAAAACGTTGAACGAATGGATCACTTTTTTCCTAAAACTCACATCTCTGAGCAACTTACGATTTTCAAACCCCATTTCAGAGAGTATATAACTATCTATTTGTAGAATGTAACCAGTCAACAGAACGAGTCGTGCATCAGTGCATCGTACACTGAATTATTGTATCCATTAAGACCACATAGTTTGCCAGTGTTAGGCTGCCCAACAGACGCTCTGGTTTCCGTTCCATTCATTCTTTATGGTGATGTTTGAAAGTGTTCAAAAGCTTAACTGTTGTTTTACAGTATGTGATTTTGCCCTGATTATTGATGTTTTACTAGGTTTTATGAGACCAATCATAATTATGAAAATCCTTCATATTTCCCAGGCAGTCTACAAAATAAACAATTTGAAGTTTAAATTAGCAAATTCCGCAGTTGTCGAGAATTCACTCTGTAAACCGTAGTTTTCCAATTTATATATTTCCAAATATTTTCATTCAGGCGTATGCACGATATAAAAACGTTATAAAATCTACAAAACGATAAGCAACTTGAAAATCTTATTAGGCCGATTGCAAATTCACATGTCAATCAACAAGCGACTGTGAGACGTTAAGTTTGCCAGCTCCATCACTATTTAGTTAGTTAAGCCCGTTATAAAGTTACATAATTTATTGTAATCTCTCATTATTCTGGTAAACAGTGAACATGTCATTAGGGGGTTGGCGTTGGAACAAAGTGTTATTCTGTTGAGTATCATTTTGTGATAAACGAGTTTTTGACCAAAAACGACCTGCGTAATAGCAACTATTTCTAAGCTAATAAAATTTAAATGCGCTAATATTCCCCAAAAGCTTGAATGGTCGCAATTCACATATAATGGTAAATTTCGGTTGGTTGTTGCATACCAATTATTTGTTAATCGCCCACATTTCCATTGCCGAACTCAATAATTCCAATGAACAACAAACTTGCAACTATGTATAAATGCTCTTAAGTGTGCTAGAACGAGTAATAAGAAGCCGGCAGTTTCGAGATTCATCATTTTTTCATTGCGTTAACACTTGTCTTTCTACAGTGGTGCGAACAAGATCCACGTTGCCGACGTCTACAACTGACGGATCTGCTGATAGCCCCTATGCAACATTATATGAAAATACCTTTGCTGCTGGCCAGCATTCGCCGCTACACTGCAGAAACAAGCGAACAAGATATGCTGACCTCTTGTTTGGATAAAGTTGAAAGTTCCTTGAGTACGAATAAAATTTATCTTACTGAGCTCATTCACAAGCTGAGAACCGTAGTAATTGTGATCATAAGTGTTGATCTTATTATAAACCAGGTCAAATAGTTACCACCTACTTTTACTGGTATGAAATGGAATCAAATGTAACGGCTAATTTAACTAATGCTAACCACACAGGCGTTTTTACTCTTATAATATGATATTACATGATACTGATTACAGAATTGAGAAAGAAAAGGCGGAACGCGCTTTCTAAGTTCTAGGTTTATACATTTACCAGATTTGGAGAAAACAGCCGTTTTTCCATCTGTTGATGTTCGTTTGACACGACTGAAGAATGCGGTCAATTGAATCACGTTAGTGTAATCCAACCTTCATACTACAAGTTTTTCGGATTTATTTCCACAGAAGCGAATTGAAATTGAAACAATTTGTGACGCAGTTTAATCCATTCAAACATACATTATTCAATTCTGAAAGTACCAATAAACAAGTGTTTAGGCATTTTCATCAATCAGCGTTAAAGGAAAATAAAACCACGAAAGGATTGATCCAAAAAATAGATGGAATTTGCGCCTCAATGAGGCATATTTTTGCTTTGACCTGGATTTTAGCCATGATCTTCTCAGTGAACTAATACGTCAGTGACATCATGCCAGTCATGACGAATATTATAGATGAAAGCTTAACGGCGGTCACTTGTGAGGAGCTCTCAATTGCGCCGTAACCAACGAGAATGCTTCGTATGAACTTATCCGTAGCTGAGGTCCGAATCGTAGCAGGAGTTATCACGCCGGATTAGTTCAGCTAAAAGCAACAGTGGAATCCAGTGCCCTCTCCAGAAGGAGTTGAGAGGAAAACCTATCTGAATGCAAAAACTGAGAGCAGGTTTAAGCATCGTTCAACTCATTTCACTCAAATAAGCTGAAGCCTAGCGATATGGATATATTCTTCAGCTTGTAAAACAATAGCGCTCCACAAGGAATAGGCGATAGATAAAAGGACAGACTTTGTGATGCACATCATCCCTTCCAGTCATTCAAACAAACTACCATTTCTGCCATCAATAACGCGTTTCCTTCTGATATTTCTACCATACCGTATCAGTTGCACTCATGGTATATACAAATGTATATAACCAAAGTTGATCAATATATCCCAAGTGAAATAAACAGAAGAACATGGATTTTATTTAATGACTGATGTGTATAATTTGATCACATGAACTGGTTAGATGTTATTTGTTTCTTCGTTCAGTGTTGACTGCGCACCTGAAAAGACTCAGTGGTAAATCTTAATACATTGCTTACTTCCATCGATCTCTGTCAGAAACACTGCATTCTCGAATTAACGGAGGTCTTGTTGATTTTGTAATCGCTAGCAATTACTCAAAGATGAGTCCCACGCAGTAGATATTAGAATTGCCCCGGCTAGATAAACTGTAGTGCGTTGAATCGATCTTGCAGGTTCGCATTTGTGAATATATTTTATCTCACTCTTGTATTAAGTGGTCAATACGAGTGCAGAAAGTGAATTTACCAAGCAGTTCACTTCACGTACAGATCAAGTAAGCTTGTTGAAAAACCGGATAATATCTTCCGTGTTATCCATCCGATTTCCATGCGTTTTTCATTAGCAAATACTGCGATTTATATAATAAAACTGCCTTCATGCCAGTTGACGGTTTACGATATCGACATGTGACCAGGTGCTAGAGCAACTACCAAACCGAAGGTTACACCTGTACCAACTGATACACAGTTTTGACAGTTCGTTATCGGGCTAACTCATCAATGTTCCCAGTGAAAAGTGATGTGACAGGATCGCGGTTGATCGCGTGTCAATCAATCCTCCAACGAGAAAAAGGAAGGGATGCGGAAAGATTGAATGTGTTGTGCCTTTCTAAAGTCAAATGTTTAAGTCATTCTGAAACAAGGTTTCATAATTGCAACAGATAATTGAAGGACACTCATAAAAGAGATAGGCCTTCAAGTTTTCTCGTAAGTTAAACGCCAGTTCTAACCTCAAAACAAAAAGAACGATTCACCTATTTTCGAAAATGTACTGATGCATCTAAAGTTCAGCTGTCCCAAAGATCTGACAGATTGACAGGGTTACTCCATTTAACGTCCCTATACAGTTGCATTAACTTAAGCCATATTTACAGTTACCAATCCAGAGATTTTTCTGAACTACCAATCTCGAATCAATTATGTCACGAGGACCAAACGCCATGGTAAATTGTCTGCAATATAAATAGTGCATATATCTGAATTGAAAATATTTCAATTATCTGTAGCCACAGTTTCCTAATGCTTCAAATCTTTATTTAATATAACTCAACTATTTTCTGAGTAAGCCCGCAGAGGGCGGCTACAATATTTAACGTTTTCAGCTGGAGAATGTAAACTCATTTTGAGACTAACTGCGTCTCCGCTGTGAGACGTATCTTATTATAAAGTGATGAATAAACATAAGTGCTAACTGACGGATGCAATTTGAAAGGCCTATACACAAGCCTCGAAACCAGTCCTATGAGTGTCCTAAATGAGTACAAAAACTACAGTTAACTGTGTGATCTATCAAGCTCAAATTAACAGTCCTTGACAATCTGTTAGTTTACTGATGAGCAGTCGGGATTTGGTTAACGTTCAAGTTGAACAAAATATCGCCTAGCAGGTTTAATGAGATCGGAGATCTCGACCTGTCTAGGAAGTCCCAATCGCGGGGTTATCGATTGGAGCTAACAGATAGTAACTGTGTCTCCATTTCGAGACGATCGGGCAACCTGTTCATTACTCACAAGCGAAAGTGGTTGAGCATTCACATTTGATAAGTCGGTCATGCTTAACGTGAGGTCAATGGCACAGTGATAAACGCGGTTGCCTCACGAACACCGTGTTCGTGGTTCAATTCCCGGCAGTGGCGATGATATGCACTACTGATGAGATCTAATGGGAGCAAAATTACACTCTAGTGCTTCTTTTCAATAGAGGCCGACTGGAAAGTCTATGGGAATGCGACAGCTGCGATCAATTGTGGGTGATGTTCAACTTGAAAATCTGTTAGTTGCCATAAGTATTTGAAATAATGTTCACATATGCGGTAAGGTTTTCAAACAAGCTTATAAATTCGAGTAAATACAGCATGTAGTTAAGAAAAGCTAAGCCTTTTGTTACCACACATTTCTGCAGTTGATCAATCGGTGACTTGAACAACAAAACCGATGGACAGTTCAGTATGAAATTCAATGACACTGCAATAGAAGAGATAAACTTAACGGGTCTCGCCCAGCTGTATTTCCAGGGTGTCTATCTATAACAACCAGACCAGTATGGGAGCACATGCACATCAGAAGTCGAATCGTGATGAAATCGTTATTCGATGAATTTTTTAGGGATCAAACACTTGCAAGACATTACGATTATTTACCTATGACTTCTACATTTGTAGTTTTGTATTAGTTTTGAACATAATCCTTTCTCGGTGACAAGGAAGAGTGGGATTTTTAACGGTCCCCAATGCAACAAAGTTAATGTCGCTTGTCTATCGTATTTCAGTTTAATGTTTAATCTTAAAAACGCAGAAAATGAAAAAGCTAATTGACGTTATCACACCTTTGTAATTTGTTTATAGTTACACTGACAGATAACTTCAATGCTACATCTCTTCTACTCAGTGGTTTGACTAACCAACGATAAATTCCATTACACCGACTGTAATTGTAGAATCGCTGGAGGACAAAATGATGTGGCTGAAAAATTTTGAGCGATTACAAGAAATACAATCACAGCTCATATGGCCGTCGGTTTCCGAACTGGAACCAAGAGTTTTCATACCGGAACTTTTGCGTCATAGCCTCGCCCGTCAACCGTGTGAACGTCTGATTGCCAATCCAAAGAGACAATTGCTTCACGAAGGTCTTCTTACTTTGAACGGTAAGTAATCAATGTGATTTTGCCGTGAGACCCGTTGTTTTTGTATGCGGTTGTTAAGGTCACTGAATGCTGGGTTACCCGATTAAATTTCAGTGGTAAACATATACTTAACCAACCCTTATGCAGGATTGCTACGGTTTTCTGTACATGTAAGATTGCGTCGTTGTCAATTACTTTCAGTTCATTTTATTAAACGACTATTTTTAGGTTTGTGACATTTACACTCTCTCTTTTATTATATTGTGCTCAATTATGTTATGGCTCAGTCAGGAACGACATAAAGGACTAGATAACTTGACGGATGAGGTATTGATCACATGGAACTACGCTTATCCATCTACCACCGGATAGCAATTAATTAACGGACAAATTAATTAGTGAATGCACTCCGACGTACTGTCTAAGCTGGTTGTGACGGGTGCTATAAACCCAGGCTCCCAGTTCACACAGACATTTAAAAACAGTGAACAACAACAGCATGAATATAGCTTGTTCTTGGATTATGAGCCCAGTGCTTGTTTTCGTTCGTATGGTAAATTTCAATCATCTGGCAAGTTTTTGAACCCCACAGTTCAGATAATTGAACATATTCTCACATATTTGACTGTTTTCACACTAGTGGACATGAGAAATGTCCTAATCTCTCCAGTCATTGCAGGTTGGAAAGTTTAAAAAAACGGTTGTGTAATTAAACACACCCACGTCCTTAATAAAATGTACATGCTGTCTATTTTCCGTCCAAATACATGTACAACGTTTGCCATTGTCGTTGCACTAGAACATTGAGATAATGAAGATTGTCTAATTAGATAATAGTAATAGCCCTTGAGTGACCCGTGCCTGGATTCGACCTGAAATTATTGTGTAACCGGAAGGATATTTAACACCTCAAACCTTTAAATGATTTATGCGCATCGTTTATTTTTAGTGGTGTCATCATATATCAGAACCTTAAATTTAAAATGACCCATTAAATGAAGGTTTCGATGTATGTGTTGTTCCAGTCAGGTTAAAATCTGCACAGTACACTGCTCGTGGTTTTCTACATCATGTTATACACATTAAGCGGAGAGGTTTAACCTTCCTATGACCATTTGAATTTTGTAAATGGTAAACTAAATCACCTTGAGAATCTCAGTCACAATAAGCAGCAAAAATCGCCAGCAACTCTCGGATTAGACGTAGCAAATATCATCCGGAAGAAACCATCTATCCAACAGATAGGAGGTTAGTTAAATAATTAATAAAACTGGGAAAGCGAAATCGAGTGCTTGTAAACAAGTGATTGGATCTGTATTTTGTCAAGGTTGCAGAAAAACATGTGTAATAATTTAAATCAAGGGAACGAGTCATATCAAACTTGATTGTGGATAAACTTTAGTCTTGGAAAACAAGGTAATCAGCAAATTTGTTGTGGAACCACTCATTTCGAAACTGGGGAGCTTATGAGATCCCAGGAAAATACACAAGAAAACTAACAAAAACGCGTACATCCAGTGAAGAGAACAAATTTCTCATTAGTTGATCATTTAACAAGTTCAGCTGTATTGTTTTAACGCATGACAACAGAACAATGAAACGAGCAAACTTCAAGTATGCACATATCAAGGTTGGGTGAATGGTTTCAATCCTATGACGACGTGATTGGTTACGTCAACGGATCCTGCCAACAGAGACTTGGTTTATATCGCCTGAGTAGCAGCACTTCGGAAAACCACAGCATCTGTGGGTTGTAACTGAGTTCTACGACCACAGCAATCTGCAGTAATAACCAACCGCATGACCAGTTGTGATTAACTTTTTCGCAAGCGAACAGGTTAGGTTTTTATTCATGTGTTGGTTTGTCGACCTACATTGTCATCATTTGCACTAGCAACTTTGAAATGTGTCCTGCTTACCTCTGTCGCACGATGCTGTCCGTTCTGTCGATGTCGATGCATTACCCTCAACTATAGATAGACTAGCAGAGGGCGTGAAAAACAGTATTTCGAGAAAGAACGGTCAAGTTAGTGAAGAATAATCCTGTGGATAGAATATAACAAACGCTGTCGCAATTTGGAGAAGCGCGAGTATTGGCAGATATCAGTTTTCGATTTGGTATTGCAGTCTCTGGCGTGAGGGAGTTCGAAGATTACCTGTTTTTAGCGCTGACAGCTGGCACCCACTCCGCAGAATGAACTTCAGTCAATTTGGTCGGTTATTCATTCGTAAACAAAGGATTACCCAAGTGCTTCTGTTATTCCATTTTATGGCCGTTTATGCATAATTTCGAACTAAACCAAGCGTGTTAGCCGTGTATGCAAATAAAGAAAACCGTACGTATTACCATCCACATGGCTTTCTGACAAACCGACTGGCTGAATTTTTCATCGTAGCACTAAAAATTTTGAACCTCCAAGCGTGGCAGACAAAATTCGGTAGGTGGAATTAACTTGATGTTAGTTACCCATGGAACAATCATAATGGGTACTGATTATGGTTTGAACCCAAAAACCGTCAGCATCATCAGACAGTTTGCTTATGACCTTTCCAGGAAAAATAACAGCTAATATGGAACCCGGCATATTGCTCGCAGTTTATAAGCAGGTCCATCAAACTAGAATCGGATATTTCTCAGACACAAGCACCAATTATTCAGGAGACTTAAAAGGAGTAGACAAATAACTCTTAATAAGCAGTGTAAAATTACATGCCGGAACAATCATCTCATGCTAGGTAACATTCCAAAGGTTGGGTCGATATAAACCGACAGTCTGTTTGGAACCCCTCTAAAATACTTTACTAAATATCACCCGACTAGGAGCAATCCTTTAGAGCACAGAAGCTTACAGTTTATGAGTGGCGTCAAGAAGCTGAAAGCGTTATCCAGTGAGCTTGAGGTATGCTGATTTATTGTTTACAAAAATATTTATCTCATTATATGTGTGCATAGTTCAGTTAGCTTCGGTTTTTATTCCCGCACTTGCTGGTTTCTTTGTGCACTAAAAGAATTTGCAGATTTCTCGGGGTTTGTTTGCCTACTAAGAGTTTACCGATTAGCACGTGATGAACTTTGAACTTTCACTCACCAGGTAGTACGATGCCCACTTTTGTCCACTTTGTTCAAGTCTATCGTATCAGTACTTTCGTTTCCTTCCAAACTGTTCATTTATCTTTATGTCACCTTCTTCTACTCATAAAATGAATGCAGAGGATTCAAATTTTCAAATACATTGGCGAGTCGACGGGTTGAATACGGCTGAATGTTCAGAGGTTTAGAAACGCTAGAGTAGAGGATTCGTAAGCCGGCTAGTAATAAAACCAAACGGTCGAAGATACCCTTCAAAATTTGTACAAAGTAACCTTTTGAAACCTAGTAGAAATTGATCGACATAAACGTTACTTATTTACCGGGGGTATGCACGCATTAGAAGACCGGATATTCTGGTCAGTCTACCTATACAACAACATCTTGATACATTTTGCAAAGTCCAGAGGCAATCTGCTGGAGACCATCCAAACCAAATAACTTTTTCAACAGGTCAATCAAAGCAAAGTTATAAATTTGTTGCCTAGACTCACGTTACTGGCTCATCCAATGAGGCTTTCATTCGAGTGTGGTGTACCACACAGCAGACTGTCGGTGTTGCAGACGTGAACAAGGTGTGACAAAATCGAGTTTACTCCTGAATGAATTGTTTTCACGTCTGTTAGGATTTGGCAATGGGTAATTTCTGCGATGTTTGACATATTAAGCAAATAGAAGCAACGTGTAGCCGGTATATACTCTTTTTAAACTATTCGAGAATTGACAAAGGTAAACCTTTAGGTTATTCAGTTTGCTTACTTTAGACTGGGCAGGTTTCTCCTAAGCCGAGGAGTTTCAAGTGAAGTTGGAGAAAATGGCAGGAAACTTGAAAGTTTGTGGAAGTGTGGATATAATTTTTGTTTGCTTGTTTTACGTCAACAAAAAATTTCTATCCGAAAACTTAACACATTGTGGCTGTTAATGGGATGCCGGATCGTGCGACAAATTTTGTGAACCAATAAAACAAAACGGCCTGGAAAGCAATGACACATATCAGATTGACTTCAATTTGCGCTTTATAAGCACATATGTTTCGTGTTGTTTGCTTATGTTGTTTTCTAGAGAGAGAAAATAACTGCATGCAAAAATAACATCTGACCCCCGAGTACAGCAAAGTTCGAAACAGAAATTAACCTGTTCATTATGGCGGCTGGCAAAGAGCTGATAGTGGGATTCCATAAACATACTATACAAGGTTAGCTTTCCCTTAAACCATTGATGCTATAAAAAGAGATCAAAGTCAGTAGTCTGTATGGTGAGCACAGGTTATTTGGCACGCCTAGTGTAACATGGGTAAAAGAAAGTAATTTATTGCAACTATAAAGGAAGAAAGAAGATACATACTGGATGTACCATAATGTTTGCGATGTTGCGTAGGCCGCAACCGCTCAGAAAGGTGAAAACGTTTGTCAAAAATGTTGTACAATTCCTGATGACAGTTTGGGAGACTCCATGAGAACTATGTGCCAACAGAAGCATCAAACTTAGAATTTTACCGATAAGACAGCCATGGAATGATTAAGGGCCTAACTTAACGAACATGCTTTCAGTAGCTAGGCTTGCATTCTACAGCCATAAATCCAATGTTGAGTCTAGCAGGTAAAAATAGCACTCAAGCGGCCTTATACGACAAGTAGCTGAAAGAAATAACAAAAATCATCACACGTTGATTATAACAATCACTTACATGTTTAATGTGGGCAACACTGTATGCAGTGTAAGCATGCAATAATGACAATGACACAAACGACAACTCTACCACATTGGATAGTGCCATTCAATTTGACCGCGGAATCTAGCGGAAACAAACATTTTCGTTTATCAGCCCAGACAAGTTGTCTTTTGTGATCTGTCTTTGATTTTCTCGATTATGGCATATCGTTACCACCTGATTACTGAACCAAGTCAACTTGCACTAAAAGAGGAAATGATTTAGTTTAATTCTCAAAGATTCTGAGTGCTTTCTTAGTCCAGAAAGTAATCCAGAAGGCGGTGTTTGCAAAGTGGTACTCAAAAGCAGAATCTGAAGCATTCACTTCAACTTTCGTTTTAATCTGATCTTTTTGGGAAAAAACATACCTACTTATCAACACAAATGACAACGCAGCGTTTCTAATAAAATGTAGTTGGTGCCGAAAGTCAGTTTTAATTTAACCACGGATCAAATTTGATAGAAAAAACCTTTAGTAAACTGTGAAAATGAAAACATGGAAATGATTTTAAAATTAACTTTTCACTAAGTACTTGTGAATACCGTTGCCATCAAGTAGCCAAAGTAACCAATTAACTTTCTGTATCTACAGTGTTGGACTCAAGTTTCATCGTACCTGCTTCAGTTAAGTGCACTAACCACAACGTGTAAACCTTGTCAATAATTGCGAATGCCGAGCATCTATCCGTCTGTTGAAACCTTTCCAGGAAGCACTGATTAATCATAGCTAACTGTAACCTTTGTGCGGGTTACTCTGCGTGCACACTTCTGTTTGTGTGCATGTACCTCAACTGTCGTCTCAAGCTTGGCAGTATATTATCCAAATCCCAAAGCTTCATTTTTTTTACTACATCGTTGACTTGTATACCTTACCGTTTTTTGGAATATTTCGCTTTGTTAGATGTAACTCTATATCATCAAGCTTCAAAGTTTGCAACCACATCGTGTTTTATGTTGTCCCTGATATCGTTCCACACATACAGGAAAAACAGTGGAAAAACCGTTCAAATTGTACAGTTTATTCAAGTCAGGATTACTTCGTTTGCCCGATCAACTGATAAGACATCCTTATTTACACATATGAAAGAGTGCAACGCGAAGATTGGCTCGGAACGGTTCAGCAGTATTGTTTTCTAATATAATCCATGGAATATCAGGGATTTTCAGCATTAAGGGAGTTTCGATTTTGAGTCTGACTATGGATCAGAGTGTAAAGCGCTTGTGCCACATTGTTAGCGTCGAAGATGGTGATCCAGTCAGAACAAGCAAACAACTCTCCAACCGTCGCACGGTTTCTAATATAGTTTAGTGGAGTATGGGTTAAATGGATCCTATCAAACATCATGAAGATGAATTGTTTTTAAAGATATTTCAATATTTTCCCGTAGCTTAAAACAATGTTTACTTTTGTCTGATTGTATGTGTTTTCGTTTCAATATGAAGCTCTCTGAGTGTAAAATAGTTACGGAAATGTTTCACAGAGTTGAATACTGTTTGTTTTCGGAAGCAGTTAAGTGGGTTACAATCTGTTCTCAAGGAATATCCAAGATCACTTTCAGCACTCCTGAAAATTAGGCATATTAGAACTTAGTTGGCCCCGCTTGTCAATGCCGTTTAATATCGCTGTTCAGTCTATCGGATCTACCTACTTCCGTTGGATTATACCACGTATTTGTACGAGTTGATCAGACGGGTGTGTATAACTGAAACGCAACGATTAAATATCCTCCCCGTCCACCTCCACAAATTTTGATCTTTGTCTAACATATTTTCAACCGCATGGGTGATTGTCTGTGTCACTCAACGTGGCTGACTGAAAAATATAGTTTGCATGTGATGGCAGCCGTCGGTCATATGCGCCTTCAACCGTAGAGACGTGTTCTCAGCCCCGAAAAATATGCTGACAATCCATTTTAACAGCGTTCGGGGCCTGACAGTTAAATAAAAAGCAAGGTAAATATGAGCTACAGGTTACCTTTCAAAGGAAACTTGTTATCGGAGTTTTTGATAACGTTAAAGCGAAAGAAATAGTTGAAATTCAATAGTCACTCAGATTGTATTCGTCAAATCAATTGCAACAAGGTTGCAATTCTGCCAGTGCAACCAGCACTCGTTCAAGGCGTTCACAGTTTCCTATCCCAACAGTAATCAACTAGGGATAACCGTTGAGCCTGATTCTGCCAGTGCAACCAGCACTCGTTCAAGGCGTTCACAGTTTCCTATCCCAACAGTAATCAACTAGGGATAACCGTTGAGCCTGATTGCTTCACAGCAGTTTATTAGGAATGCTTGTATAAATGCAAATTCGCCCATCTCCACCACACTACGTTTTGATGAGGCTTGGTTTATAACAACACGGCTAAAAACTGATGTACTGCATGCAGCCAACACTATAACTGCATTTACAACAGACTAGGCTATGTAGCGACTCACCATTCGTTCGGGTGATAAGGATATAGAAAATTGTACCGTGTTAATTTTTCTCCTTGAAATGCATAACATAGAAGTACAACAAAAGTCAATCTGTTACATCTCGTAATCGATGTACGCAGATCAGACATGATCATGCCATTTGGGATAGTTTAGAGAACTACTTACGGTATGGACAATTTGGCAAAACCCCACTTGTTGGACAGAAAGTTCTATTTCCGAAGTATATAATCAAACCGTTTGTTTAATCTTAAACGTTATACTCGATCCATCGGGTTGATCTTCACTGGCTTACTCACATGTAATGAAAACTTGAAATGCAGCTGTGAAGATAGGAATATTGATTTAAAGTTCACGCCTGTCAACTATTTATTTCGAGGGCTGAAAATCTTAAGTATGTCAGATAACTAACACGTGGTAGCAAACCACTTACGTGTTTACTGTTTCACTGGTTTTGTTCCTGACCAGTCTGGATTCTGTAGGGCTAAATTGAATCAGACGCCATGTCAAATTGCAATAGGATGCTTAGCAAGATTTTATGGCACGAATAAGTTACTGGATGGAAGGTGGGATAATTTCTGGAACGGTGAAGATTGATAATAAATAACTTGGCTCTTTTTGGCACAAAAGTTCTATATTTTTATTCTAATTATTCTACTCATCTGTTCTTTGAAACTAAGTTTCGAAATTAAATGAAAGTTTTGTACAGTGTACCACGCATTATTGCATTTGTATTTACTTCTCATCGTTGGACCGGACGGAATGTTTCTTGATTGAGAGCATTTTGCAACGATATTTGATAAGTATCAAAACTAACCCACAGAAAAATCGAGTAGACAAGCTAGTCTTCTCCTTAGCATGTTTATGTCGGTTTGGTAGAAATGAAATATTGTGAGAAAATTTTTTCATAAGATAAATTGTATGTATACCGTCGAGATCTCATT
>JTDE01000111.1:8197-65393 GCA_014338405.1 Paragonimus skrjabini miyazakii | reverse complement strand
CATTTGTGCCGAATGAGTCATCTCAAATCAAAGCGTGTTATCGGCGATTCATAGTACGTTCGCCTTGGCCCATTCTAACTGCCCAGTCTTGTTTCGATATATGCTAGCCAGTGAATGTCTCTTTGGTTATTCGTGGCAAAAGATAACCTAGACCAAGCTACGGGAACAGATAGCAAACTAGTATCTAGAAGTGCGATGAAATAAAAATCAGAGAACGCTTGTTTTTAGCCAAAGCCAAACATTTAGATTCCAAGCCCACTGTTTACACATGATGAGCGAATTCTGTCGTAATCCAACTGATACTGTGTGTCGACTTCAGCTGCGGTTACTGGATGTTTTTGGAAGGATTTGAACAGAATTGGCCGGTGGAAACAAAACTACCAGCATTGACCTAGCAGACTCCACTCAATATTATTCACGACTTGATTGATTTTTAGGAACAACCAAGTTTGTGACGGTCTTGCAACCAAGTACAAGTAATCTGTGTAACTTACCATGTTTTGACACCTATTCCACTTAAATGTTTTCAACTCTCAGGATTTCAGTTGATTTGGCTGAAAACAAATGATGTACAACTCTATGTTTTGCCACTGAAACTTGGCAATTTGAACATAGCAGACAAAAGATAGATATTAACGGATTCACGCTGCTAGCATGATTGCTTTAAAGACACAGACCCAGGCTGATCAGTCTCATGACCAGCTGGCTCAATATCAGTTAGTTTTGATGCCCATCACAGGTTGGCTTTAGGCCAAATTTATTGATAGCGAGTACCAGTTCAGAGTCACTTCAAGTCGTCAATTATGTCCCCTAGCAAAATGTTAAATGGATGTTGACCAACGTGACATTCAAAAAAGGCCGTCGTAGACCGGTCAACACCTACATTTTAACGTCCCAGTTGCAGAAGCATATAAACAGGCAGCTGTACAAACTGTCTAACACCGCAGCGTGACATAGAACCACTGAAAATCTAAACAACCAACGGTCAACTAGAAGAGACTTTATTTCACTTCAACTACTAAAAATTCAGCACAACTAATGCGCAAAGTCAGCCGTGAGTTACAGCTTCCAAATAAACAGTAGGTTTACGACCTCCTTTCGGAAAAGTCAGTATGCGTCGAATGGTTGGATATCACTTGAGATCAGCTTCTCTCTACAGTGGAGTCAGTGGTCGTATATAAAATGCCTTGAAACCCGGTTCCCCCGGTCATGAAGCCAGTGTCACTCACTCCACCAAACCTGACACAGTATAGTTATGCAGCTTTGGACGTGAAGCGTTATGTGTTGGCAGAATTGAGTATCATTTTGGAACTACGGTTGTTGATCGGTCGCTAAAGAGTAACGACAGACATTCGCATACTCATCATGTAACATCACAGCGGACTTTTGGAATTGACCAAATGTTACTGAATTATGCGGCGTACATTGTTCCTAAATCAGAAGGTTTCTTCAGATAAGCTAAGGCATTTAGACTCAAACATTTTGTGTAGAGCATATTTTGGAGTAACTGTGAAAGAGAAACCGATTTTCATCCTTCGAAGAATTTCTAGTTAAGTAATCCTTAAGTGCTTTACTTGACCATTGTCATATATTTTGCACTTCACATATACATGTCGTACGCCAAAAAGGGATAAATACCGAAGAGGTCTTTATGCTTAGTGTACCCAATTCAAAATCATACTACTAAGATGTTGTAAGACAAGGCTATTTAATGGATCATCAATGTTGTTCAGTTCCACAGTTAAATTTTGGAGTGTGCTCTTAGGAGATATAGTTCTGAATATATACAAATTGTCAACTGTATCATTTCTAAAGTATAATTAGCGTAACTTTCGCCTATAACTGGATTCCCTGTTACTTATGCTGTGGCCTGAACGCGTCTACTAAAAGAGGATAAGGCAACTTGCTATTACTTACTGAATTATGGATAGACGGGGTTTGTGGTTCATAATAACAACCCAGATTAACTTGATGGCTTCTATACGGATTCTTTCTCTTGGGCCTTCTAAAAGTGGTTCCACTAAGCCGAAGCCTATATTAAGTTTGTAAAAATTACTGTATATATGTCATCAGAACAACAGTTCACATTAAAGTGCATTTTTGCATAATGTTGCTATGCTGCTTTATCTCGCATCATATTTCAGTCCATGCATCGAGTTTGTTGTTCTTAAACCATGTGCAGCTCTATGTGATCAGAATAAAATTGCATAATTCTATAGAAATCACTCTACGAACAGCATGTACGCAAAGAGCAGATGGAGTGAAATTTTGAAAGTTAACCGTCACTACTGTCTTCATTGTGCTCTATCTGATAACCTGCCTGGGTTAAACGCAATAGAGTCACGGATAAATGTGCCGAGTTGTCCGTTGGCAGGTTAAGTAACAGAAGTCACTGACGTGAACGCCGCGATGGAACAATTACAGCCTAGCCGTAACGCTGTTAGTCTACGTCCTCACTGGCGTTGCTGGGTTCATTTTTATGTCAGTCTCTCTAGTTTTTTACAGGAGTCACTAGGAAAACTCCTGACAAAATTACCTATTCAAACTTGGGGAGAAAATGTTGATTATGAAAACGGAAGTCGCAAAGTTAAGTGCAGTGCACACTTTATTGAGGCTAAATCTTTTTATTTCATGATATATCGGTCACTGAAAATGCAAACAAAATATTCATATAAAGTAATGCCGAATATTGATAGATGGGTTGAGAATAACATAACGTTACGAGCAAGTTGCAATACTCTACGTTTCAACCACCTTGGGTGACCTTCCTCAGTAGTGTTGTAATCGATTACAACATTCCTGAGGAAGGCCACCCGAGGTGGTTGAAACGTAAAGTACTACAACTTGCTCATAACGTTGTTATTCTCAATCCATTTATCAATTACATGTTAGACACGACGCCCGAACCGTTTGACTTCATTCGCACTAAATTTGGTGCGGATATCCTATTACCGATTATCTTTTGGATTCATAAAATATTGTGCTCACCTCGGACTAACCAACTTCTCTCCGTTGACATTTGTGGCCCAGGAGTTTCAGCCATACTTTTGCCACTTCTCTTTAGGTAGATGCAAATGTCACTTACCTGACAACTACCTGCGTCATGTGGCTGATAGCACACGAGGCAAAATTTCGAACGCCCAGGTTCTAACCAAAATGACCATTAGTGATGGGTTGCGGACCCACTGAGTACCATTTCTGGTTTAATTGGCATGGTCAAAATTGAAAACTATTGGCAACTGGACACTCTGATAAGTCAACATTGCATGTTGTCATCAGCAGGCCGTTGACCTGCAAGAAAGAGTTATTTGGAGACAATCGGACGACTTTAGATTAAAACCTCCCGCGATATCAGTAGCAGACTACGTGGTATGAGTTGTGACCGGCCGTGTTAAGAACAGACTACGAAGCAACATTCGCTTATGATGGTATTCCTTTAACTTATATTGAACAGCGTTATCCTACAAGTTTACTTATGACTGAGCAAACATGGTCCTCATCAGTCATCCCACCGAACCTCATTTTCGCGTTTTTTATCATGTTAGCAAGATGGGGAGTGTAATATACTGTATTTCTGAGGACAAATATCAGTGTTGTGTTAAACTGGATGCAGCAAGCGCTATCAGGAATACCTACAAGGAGGCATATGATCATCACCCAAGAAAGATAAGTAGGTCACACTCGTGAGGTTGACTAACACTGGGCGTATAGTACCACCACAGCGCTTTCAAACTGGTGCATTGTTGGAATTTGTCACTAACCTGATGGTAGATTTGTGACTTCGAAGGAGCGAAATTTTATGTCAGAAACATTGAGCTTATGAAAAAAAAGGCAGAAACGCATACCTTTGTAGAAAAGCTTCATTTTATTTCGTCATTCGTGAATGCGCTTTATTTGGATTTCTCAAACCAGTTCGATTGCCGTTATATTAAGAACCCAGGAACTGCGGCCCGTAGAAAATTAACAAGTCACTAGTAGAAGCAGTTGCCGTTTGAATCGTTATATAACGGGCACTATTAGTATATCCGGTTTGGAAGAGTATACGCTCAACCGATAATACTTTACAAAACTGCAAGCCAAGACTGTGTGTGGTACCCACGGTACAGTGGGTCATAAACTCGACTTTCATTTATGACGATGCATCATGTCATTTCTGGTGTCGACGAGATATCGTACGAACTACCAAACTTAATGGACTAACTATATCGATTCACTCAGTATTTTCCCCAATGTCAGTCCAAATACCGGAATTCAAAACATCGCAAGATTTGACATGAAACGGCACGTTAGGCAACAACGTCAGGAGATGTTGCAAACAAACATTTTGAAGACTTTGACATGAAAGGAATGACGAATGCGTTCTGAAATTTTTGTAAAACTTGTTCGGTGACTTTTCTTACCACAACCGTATAATAAGGTCGAATCACGATGCTGAACAATACTTTACAGGTTTACGTTTACAAAATCTGTATTCACTGATAACAAGATATATTATTCTATTTGTGTTAACCTTCGGGGCTGTCAAAACGACGACAGATGATATTTAAATGGTGTGCAGCACTTATTACTACACACACCTTCTCCGGCACAACATGCTGAACAACACATCCTGCCTTTACACCACCATATGAACTAAATAATACATAGTCCTTTGGTGAAGACTTTCGATTCCAAGGCTTGTCAGCTTCACCTAGCAAACTAATTACAAATAAAGGATCACTTTCACATCAACCGATCCGTCCGTCGTACTCCGCAGGCTTCCACTGGTTCAACTAGAGATTTGCAACGGTCAAAATCAATTCTGCTCTGCTATCCAAATTTTGTCAACCACAAACATTTTGTTATAAGGTTTGTTGTTGGTTTACTCTCATTCTAAAGTTACGTACGCTCTGTATGTTTTTATTGGCGATAGTCACCTTCTGAATTCCTCTAACTTCTACGCTGATAATTAGTTGGTCCGACGTGAAGTTGTTGACAGAGTTGGAACCGCTGACCTTGTGAAGCGGTAACTGCCAGATGATAGGTTTAGTGTTGATTGTCGGAAGCTGTTTCGGGCACCGACAGAATGGACAGCCGCTTTTGTACTTTACCTTATACGTCGGAATTTAGGAAATAAGGTTACCAGTATCGGGAAAGGTTGCATATGACCCGAAGATGTTCAATTGAATAATTACAGAACAGTTATGGTCAAGTTCACTAGGGGTATAGTGGTGGGTTTAACATGCCGGTTCAGCCGACCGAATAGCGAATTGTCAGTTTCCGATGTGGTTATTCGAATTCCGACAGGTGACAACGTCTTTTCTCTTATTCGGAAAATAAAGTAGGAAACTGTATGTATGCGGCTATTCGAACAAGACTGGGAACCCAAACTGCTCCACGACGAGCTTCAACCAGTTGATTGGGAAATTAGTCAGCAAGAAAGTTTGACCGGAGACTTGCTTCGACAATAACAACTAACTTGCAAAGTTTCACCAAAACACAATTGATATCTACACCATTGAATTTATACGCTGGAGAACCCAAGTGCTGCGTTTCTCACCTTGTTTCGGTGATGAAACTTCTGTAACCTAAACGGCAAGCCTGCCAGACAACCGAATACTTTGGTCACTAGCTCGAACTATGAACAACAACACAATTCCTATCACGCAAAAATCTATGTGCCTGAGCGTGTCGACCAAACGTATGTGCTGTAGAGTCTAATACCTATGTTACTTGAACAGAATCTAAATTTACTTTGAGCTGTTAGAAAAAATTCTTCAGGAAAACTTTTTGTACAATTCTTAAGTTAAACAAAAAAACATTGACTGCCGAACTAGAAGCGATTAACTGCATTTTTAACAGAAAACGTTTGTTACGGTTGATATCGACCGAGAAAACTCGAGAAGTTAGCCTGCTTACGTGAAGGTTGTCCACTGATTCCCAAATCTGGCAAGCGATTTACTAGTACAGGCCATTCGTAAGTGACAATGTGAATATTGTTATCTTGTGGAAGTGAACGTTTGAGTTGCATCAAACAATAAGCCTTAATTAAAGAAAGTTTTTTATCCATGATGTTGCCACAATTTTACTGAACCACGTTCCAATTCGAATAATTCACCGAACAACTACTAAACATTTTCTAATGAGCCTGAAGCGATAGTTTTTAGAATTACCAGTTATTTCGTGGCTAGAATAAAGGTTGATAAAAGCCGTTTTCCCGCTTCATTACGCAGGAAAATTCTATTTTGCCTAAACAAAACCATGCAGAGGTCTTCAAACTGCAAGTTTTAAAACAGTCAGCCTGTCGTTTTTACGTAGGATATATGCTGAGAGCCACCGGAAGTAGTCGTCTCTGACTGTAAAACATTTTTTATACGAAAGAATCGATAAAAAATTACACAATCTTACGAGCGAACAGAAGCGTAAGTATATGCGAAAATTGATGGCCTGAATTTTAGAGGAAAATGAATCACTACACAACATCACCAATGTGAGAGTGAAAAGTGCGCAGCTTCTTCATTCAGAAATTTGGGACACAGAATGTAGGACACAATGTCCGCAGACACGCGCCATAATTAAGATAAACTGCGCTACATCACTCACATTTGCGACAAGAATGGTCGAAAATTATCTTCAGACCCATTAGGTAGAAGATTAGGTCTTTTGGATTAATTTGTTAAATTCTGCAGCCAATATTTAGTAACAGGCAAAACAAGGTGTGTTATAGGTTAACTATGTAAATTGGGGTTGAAATTAACGAGGATGTTTATAAAGCACGTCACACGCCTCAAACTGATCAAGATTTTGTAATATTTCTGAAAGCTGCGCAATCATTTATTATGTATACACACACTAGAATATACCTTGGTCAGTTTGCGTACTCTCCAATTCATTTAGGTTCAGATGCATACATCCTCCCAAATATTATGAACAAGTGGGATGCAACATGCGGTTTCTAAGAGGAATGACATTAATGGCTTTGAAGGAATCGGTTAGTTCTTTGTATTTATATTTTGGACAACAGTTTAGAATAAACTAGTTAGAATAGGACGCTACACAGTTTTGGGTATTGTGTGAAGGGTCGAGGGAATGTGTGGAATGAATCTAGAAAACTGAATGTTGAATTATCAGTTCCATATATAACTGTGAAAGGCGTTAATCATACACACCTACTGTTTTCAAGTAATTTCGACCAATGTGTCAACATGCTTGGCTTTACATTTGAAGTTTTATGGTCGTAAATAAACTATTGCATAGTGTGGTAAATAATGTGTCGTTTCATTCTTTACACATGAAACAATCACAATACTTCACGTGGTTTTCCAATGGGTTCTTTGAAGGTTTGGTCTTCACAAATCTGCTAGCAAAGGTTTACGTTAATCCATAAAGCAGTGCTTGAATTGTGTTTAAACAACCTGTGTTGTACAAAAATATTGACAACGATTGGAAAGTTTTGACTTACAAGGCTAATGTATGTGGTTCGTAAATCAGTTAAAACGACTCTCTAAAATAGTAATATTTTTATCTCATATTTGTCTTACTTTAAACTTTTAAAGTTTCCTGAAATATATGCAAAAAACTTACGATATTATGTTATAATAAAATAAACTCATTCAAAATATGTACAACACTACGAATCAACATGCTTTCTAACTCAAAGGTTCCTGCTTTTCCGTCTCACTTTCTAATTCTTTTTTCTAATGATTAAATAAATTACCGAGTAGCAAACCTTGTTTGCCTGCATTTCTCGTGTGAAAGTTACCCCCAATTTAATTTCATCGGGTAGAACTAAACGCATCAAAAGATTCTAGTCTTTACATCATGAATCTCCGTCGATGCTTCCATTAATGTTAACTCAGCTCAACTTATGACTGATTTTAAAACGTTTACACCTATCTATTAAATGGAACAAGACGTGTACTAAGTTATGAAGGAATTTTTACTCATATCAGCACTAATTCCATCACAAACGTGCAAAACATCATGTTCATCAACTAACTGTGGAAGTCTTACACACATATGTCTTACTATACTGCTAACATTGCGACAAAAGGAATGCTTTACTTCGATTAATCAAACTGACAATCGATAAAGCACTGAGTACATTTGACAGGAGCTGAGCACTAATTTTTGGTTTGCGCATAAAATCGTTCAATTAATATATGGAAAAACCTCTTGTTCACAATTCAAATTCTTATTGAAGCTGGACAAAAATATTTCAGAGGTATGCTGGTGGCTTCAAAGGATAAAACAGTGTTTGTAAGTTGTATAAAACATTATGCTTAAAAACGACCTTAGAAATGTATTATCTTCTAAATGTGCAATGCTTTTCCTTACATTGTGCAAACTTTTGTTAACGTCAGAAATCTCTGCAGATGATCTGCACCTATTGATCAGTGACCTTCATCTTGGCAAACGATTTAACGTTCAAATTGTGTCAATGCGTGTGAGGATAATTTTTTCGTCGCATGGAATGGTTTTCATGGGCGGTTGGTAATGTGATATAATTTCTCTACGGAATGAACGTGTATGTGCACTTTTAGAATGTTTCCAGTTGAAAAAGCGCCACTTAAAAATCGATATAACACACTAGTAACGTCCAATAATGGAAGCTTATTTGTAGCCGATCTCACTTTTGGTTGTATTCCACAGATGGAAGCAAAATAATCGAGATATTTGCCTTTCTGTTTGACGACTTTCTTCTGATCACGCGAATAAAGAAGCAACCAAAAAAGGTACGATTATTATTTAGATGCATTTTTTACATTACGTTTATGTGAACAAAAGTGAAATCATGCCTTGCGATATACACTGAGATACGATGCATTCAACTGATGCAAGATACCTATTTCAGACTAACTATGATGTTACGTATTTGGTTGAAAGTTGTTGAATTCTTTTGTATACCACTAATGCTCATTGTTGGAGGTAATTCATCTCTAACTGATCAACACCGTCGACAGATTTGGAATAAAAGTAATTTTATTACTGCACTTTATTATTCGTTAAAATTAATCCGTTCATATCAAAACTGTTCAGTTTTCTCATACTGTGTTAATATAACGGTGGTATATTGGCCATTGACTGTTATATGATATTACAAAATTCATATATAACAAAACCAACAGCCACTGAATTTTGTACCCTTCAGGTCGTTTGTCCTGCTTAAAACCAACGACCTCTTGAAAACAAGAAACCTAAACTCGGTGTGTGTTCGAATTTATTTAAAAACTGATTAACGCCTTTAGGTTGAATTACTGATAAGGTTTGTGGCACACTCAACATATTAAATGATCAAGTTGTAAAGTATGTGGCTTTCAGCTGTACTTGAACCAACGACAGAAATAATGTCACTATGGTTGCTCGCTTGATCCCAGTTGACGTCTAGAGTTTTTGCTAAGTATTATCTTTTAAAGTTCCGTACAGGGCCTAAGTGCCCGGATTTTGGTTGTAAACTGGGCAGTCTTTTAAGTCTGCAGATATGCTCACACCGAGTTGGGGAGTAGATATTACAGAACAGTTAACGTCAAATGAAACTGTTTGACGACACACTAATTGGGTCATAGTTAATTAGAAAATCAAAGGTTACAGTACCTTTGATTTGAAATAATCTTTTAAACTTATTAGAAGAAAACCATTAACTCAACATAGATTTCTATTAAATAGTAGCGGCTAACAAGTGACTAGTAACTCTTAATGAACCTTTATTAAGAAATTTTGAACGTCCCATTTTGAATCGACAACCAATGAACGAGTAATTTGATATATAACCATCACTAATAAAGTGGTCAGATTCGAATATATGGATTCATTACGATGATGCGTTTTGTTCAAGTGGTTGGATTTACCAACTACCCAATGCCGAAACATCAACTTGCTGTTATTGTGAATATTTCAGAAGGATTGTATTTGTTGGCGACTTGTTTGTATTTCAATGGAAGAATTGCGACACCCGAGAACACTCTATACTTCATAGTGTTTTGTAAAGATCATTAACAGCTCACTACATAGGATAAGTTACTTCCTTTTGTTCTGCAAGAATTGATATGGATATTATTTGTGTTGAGACAAACATCGCACGGGTGTCAAGTAAATTTTGCCGTTCCGTTACTTGAAAAAGTGTCCCTTAAAAACGTTGTAACAGGTGGGGACCTGTATGTGAAACATTCTGGCTCATTCCAGCAAAATATGAGTAGGCATCATTTTTATAACGGTGTCAATTGGGTAAAAAATAGCTGGTCAGTTCGACCCTAATTCCGAAATTAACTGAGCTCTCAACTCATGTTTCACCAGAGAATGCCACCAGGCCCCGATAATCACGTTTTTAATACTACGTACGAAACCAGCTGACTTTTGGTGCATGTACTGTGCTACAAAGCTCATGTCAGTGCATTTACCATAAGTGCGTGCGAGCTTTTATTACAAGTCCATTGCAGTACGGAGATTCAGCGTCTTCATTCTTCGTTTGAATTGGATAATAAATGGGGTAGACAACAGGAATCATTTGAAATTAGGTGCATCTTTCTTTTGTCGTCCGATCGACATTTCTCCTAAGGAATCCACGAAACCCTTTTATCTTACAATCGTTGCCGAAACATTACCTAAAATACGGTTTCTGAAAACACCTTCATATTTAATGTTACATCTGTTCACATACTGAACGACAACGTTTGTAGTAGTCAGATCAAATGGTTTTTTTATGCTACAGTAACATTTCAGTTGATTAGGGAACACTTCAGTTAATATGGTCCCCCGGTCGTTCATCTCATTCAAGCGTACAAATATCTGTACACATCGTGCAGCAAAATGCGGTAGTGAGTAGCCGAGGTCTCGTAACGTAGTGCTAGTAATTATTGTGGAGCAATGTTTCGACCGTTTTCTTAGCGACAGTTATAACCTCGGCAAGTAGTCCGGTCAATGACACATTATTATCATCAAACTGCCTGCCCAACAGAAGTTGGCTGAACAAACTTCATCTGATAATTTTCCCGACCAGTGGTCGAAGATAACACCATCTCATTTCTGTTAGATTACTTTATCCATATCATAAGATGAACATGTCTCCTATTCTTTTGGTCACACCAAACCTAAACCAGTAAGCTTGATATACTGAGCCGCGGTTCATGCTTTACATCTTACAATAGCCAATACACTTGTGGAGGGGTACCGATAGTTTTTAGCGTTATGAGGCTACCATTTCGTACACATTTATAGTAGTTAACAAATAGTCCACTCTAACTTACGGAGATATTTGATGACGATATGTTCTTCAACAAAGCAGCATTTTGTTGTACGGGCAGCTGTCATGACAGCACACTACTATATGTGTTTATACTAAAAGAGCCAAATAACGAGAAGTTTAAATATAAACTCGGGATGTTTTATATTTCGCAGACAGTTGTTCATTTCAAAGAAATTATACAGAACCAACTGATTGAGTTTAGAGATTTTAGCATACGTGCGCTTTTTCCTTGAAACCACTGCTTTCGTTATCTGAAGTTACATTCACTCGGATACCATTAAACTAAGTGTTCTTTCCATGGATTATTTTATTAGTGAAAATTAACACAAATAGATAGCGCTTTACAGTTTGACTCCTTTTATTTGCAGAAATCATTTTCCGAGAACCCACTGAACCCGCGGGGACTCAGCGAAGGTGGTGTATTCGTTGTCTACAGGCAGGCGATCGCTTTGGATCGATTTACAATTCACGACCTGGGAATAGCCGAAGCAACCGGTAAATTGCAAAATACACTCAAAGTATTGTAGTATCACTCAATGTTTCGATAAAATCCCCATATGCCGCTATGTGTGAACTTAAGCAGGAGTTAAGTAATCGCATACTTTGTATGTCATACTCAACTTGACATCAAGGTGAACACAAAAATTCATTTTTCGACGTGAAGTGATTGCGGTCAAATGCTCCGTAAACTCGATGGATGGAAAACTATAAAAACATTCGAAAATAAGGTTTTGTTCGATAACCCAAGCGTCAACGCAATATTTTTGGAAAAAAATAATCGCAGTCGGAGGTGCCTTGGCGGTTTTTCTTCCAGTTAAGGTGCACACAAACGCACAGGCTTTGTTGTCACCGCCATCTGTTATTAAGCATTGCTCCTGGTTAAGAGATCTTCACAGCTATCCTATTTTAATTAATTTTTGCGTTACTATTCTATTTTTGGGCTTGCGACTAGGCAATATATTGCTTCCGGTTCAACAAATACGTGTCTTTTTTCTAGTCGAGTGCACTCTCCTTAGATCAATGAATTTCCCTAGGGAAAGTTATGCTATCGTGCTGGTTAGTCCCGGAGCAATCTATGAAAAATCCAACTCTTCGGAGTAATGAGGAGAAAATATAAAATATTTTGATCAACTGTCAGCAAAACTGCGTAACAGAAATGTTTTGTTCAATCAGCCTTTTGTCAATCAGCATTTTGTCGTACAACTAGGCAATTTTTGGCAGAGATGAACATTAACTTTCCGTGCAAAGCAATCTTAGACAGAACGGTTCATTTAACATGTGGTTAAGTCTGTCACTCAGAATAACCAGTCACATAATTCTTCATAGGAATATGCTTCCTCTTTTCGTCATCTTATTTGTTGAGTTGTGAAGTGAATTTTAATGAGCGAATCTATCAAACTTCCGTTTAGTCGCCCTACAAACAGCTGGTGTAAACTTTATGGTACATCAAGTTTTGAGAATATGGTAATCCTTCCTATGTGAATTATTGACATGGATAATTGAAGTAGACAGTGATTGTTTTCCACAGGGTTAACATAGTCTGCATACAAGACACGGATACTTCGGATAGAAATGGTGTATTGGAAAACGTTTACGTTGACTACTTGTAAACCGCACTTTTTATTCATAGTGTCACCTATTTAATATAGTATTACTTTACACATTATAAGTTTATGAATTTCTTCCAAGCACACATGTGCAGTTCCTTTGAGTAAAACATTGTTTCAAATTGAGTGGAAGGCTGTCTTTCATGACAGAATCCTTAACCGCTCCACACACTTCAGCCAAAGATTAACTACGACTGGTCAACTAAACATTACAAATCATGCTGAATGACTAAGAAAGAATACAAGCATTAGGCACCAAGCAGGCTAGAATTAATGAAATATGCAAACACTAAATTTTGTCTACAACCGACCATTGGTTTTGAAACTAAAATACCAAATGACTAGAGTGAACCATTAGTACGGAATCTTTTAAAAGGACAAGGGCTAATGTTAATAAATCTTGAATGTGAGAGGAGGAAGAGTGATAAGGGATCTCCCAGAGAAAATAGTCATTAGCACTTCGTCCAGTTATACCAACAAAATTATAATTTACTGGTGTTTTGAAAAGACGATCAGTCTGCCAGTTTGCCGGGTTGAATACCACCGATCACTCCACAGACCCAGTTTCCCAACAAAACTGAATCCACACTGAACAGTGATTTCAAATTTATGTGACTGCACACGTTTTCTGAAACCTTGGCTTGTCAGAACGCTAGAAGATTGAATTAAAATTTTGTTCCCGACTGGCGTTTCAAAACCACATTTCACGTGGTCCATCAATTAGGTTACATGAAATATTTACAAATAATTTGAACTAGTAATTAGTGTTACAACCTAAAAAGCATGTAAAATTAAGTCAGCCCACATTCTGTTTCACAACCGCCTGCGTCGGACGTTAATGAACCTGACAATTCCATGAGCTTCCGCTTTGGTCTTGTCAACTGGTCTCTCAGAACGTCTGTCATTAAAATTAGTTTAATCAAACACGTCTGATTCAACTGGTCAGTTAAACGGTCATTACCTTGATGGTTTAATTTGTTCAGCAATTATTTGGGTGTATACCTACCACCTGTCAGCTCTGGTGGTTTATCGTTTTCGAAGTTTCTTTCGGGTTTTTAACATGCTGTGCACTCATCTATTTGACCGTTGTACGTTTTTATCAAGCCATTTGTTGCCTCAACGAGAGTGTTTTTAGGTTGAGCGGTCAAGGACAGCTGATCAAACATGGTAAGATTAACGATTTTAGAAGTGATCAAAGTAACAACATAGAATGGTTTGTGTATAGGTGTGACCACAATTAACTGATCCAGAAGGAGTAGCCTTTTCAGCCACATAACTCTTTGTAGGCAATCACATCGTATTTTACAGACAATATCTAATTGGCCCTCAGGTATCTTGTGGAATGATAGGGCTTTTTCAAGTCTAACTTTCAAAACTAGTAAGCATTGATCACCGTGATTGCAGCTCAACGGTTAACTTTCAATTCTAGTTTCAATACAGTAATGTTCATAAAATATAACATGAGGCAATATATTCGAAAACATTTATTTATATCAAGAGTAACGTTACGTTAGGATTCCCTTGTACTGCTCAATATAATCGATAGCATTTACTCCAGCCTGTGAGTAGCTGTTTTGATAGTGTTTGTGAAAATGCCAGAAAAGTTCATTGACAAGTCTATTACACCGCATCACATTATTTACAAGATAGAACTTCTTCACTCACAGCATTTAAAATCGTCTCGTTTGTTTCGTCAAAAAAATGGATCTATGTGGACGTCTGAAGTGTTCAGTTAAAAAAAACATTCACCCGTCCGATAGAAGCTAAAGGTACGCTTATCAGGCAAGTCCTTAAGGAACACTATAGGTTGAACAACGAAAATAACATATGTGAATGCTAGCGCGGGATGAAGACAATAACCTGATTATATGAGACAATATCGATCGTCCGTGACATATTAAGATTCAACATTGAACATGGGCAGCGTCTTTAAAATCATACCCAAGGCTATCAAGATACATGACTGGTAAACATGGCATCATGTAATCTGTTGTTGATCGAGAAAAAGATGTGCAGCCACCCTCAAGGTTAGACTGCCTCTTTTCTAACCAGCAATTCCGTATTTGATATCAGTTATTGGGATGTTCGTCGGGCTTGGCATTTAGGTTGCAAAGGTTTCATTACAAAATAAGGTGAAATCATCACTGCGTAATTGCTTGAGCGTATAAGTTTTAGCGTCCGTTTTGATGGAGTGTGATAGATGCTTGCACTTACATACCGTTCTTGAGTGTATTAATCAGCCACAGGCCTAATGGAATACTGGATACCTCAGTTTACAGAAAGTAACGGACCAACTCCCTAACTTACACAGCAACCAATCAGTCTGCATTCGAAATCTTTTTAGAAGAGATGAAACACTGGAACACAAAACAGCTCCGAAGAAACAGAGAAAAGCACTTGTACCGAGTACTTTTTCGCAACCGCCACCCGCATGACCTCATCTCACGGAGTTTGTTGCAGAAAGAGAGATTGAAGTTCCCAGGGGACCATCAACGAAAGGAATTACACCGCCATACATCAAATCCATGTCAGAAGTGACCGCAAAAATTTTGATACCATAAGGTATCACATTAGTGCACAAACCAACAGCAAAAATACGAGGAGTACTACAAAAACCAGAGTAATAAATCAAACCATCTGATAGAAGAAACAGTATATACAATATCTAATGCACTTGCTGCGGACTACTTCACACCGGCCAAACGGGAAGTAAGTCATCAACACGGATTCATGAACAACAACTGATCATCAACGGACAAAATCAATTTTCTTTGATCTCCGTCCACGAAGACTAAACTGGACACAAATTCAACCTGAGTAACTCGGACCTTCTTACTGAAGCAAACATCAGACATTTAAGAGAATTTCTCGAGACCTGGTACACATCATTCGGGTTAATAAAACTGATATTCAGCAAGTAAATATCTATGACACAATGCGAATCAATAATATGAGGAGGTGTAAGCGCCGTCACGCTAAATTGCTGGTAAACGCTAACTGAGCAACTTGAACAGATCGGACCAGTTATCAAAACGGGACAATGGATAATCAGCCGAATCGAACTTCAAAAACAGAGGTGACCTATCTAATCAAAGAACAATGACCAACCTATTAGATTAAGGACCAAAGTTCAACAGCAATAGGAAGCGGTCAGTCAGACCCCAGATGGAAAGCTCAAGAGGTGTAGGATATAACCAATCGAGTTTCAGGTCAAATTTTTAGTGCAACATAAAGAGGCAGTGGTAATTTAGGCCAAAGTTCGAAACAACAAAGGGACCAATCAGAATTCAGATCGGAGGGTCAGTTCACTCCGGTATAAATGTGGAGGCATCCATCACACTGCACTGCATCTCACGCTCATACTTACGAGCTGAAATACGCACTGATGACATCACCTTGTTTGGTGACGAAAAGATTGTGATCTAAATTCCGAGTTTAGCGGAAACCTCAATGTACAAATACTCAACCCAAACTACGAACAATACCATCACTGTTTCCAACCGTTAGAAACCGTTTGATCACTTGTAAAACTATATGGTCAATTTGCCCTAAAATATTACAAAGCTGGCTTTAATTTCTCTAGCTGATTTAATTCGTGCTACGTTGATGCAATATTTTAGATGTTCATTAACCGTGCGTTTGACTAAAATTTCATCTGAGCTACTGATTGTGGGACACGCCGTGCAATGGTGAAAGCAATAGCATTAACCTCTTTCTTTAAACAAAATATGCCCGAATGAAATTAAGTCACCAGCAGCTACGTCAATTGCTTTTAACTGGAGCTTAAGATTACGGAAACCTGCAAAATGAAGGTTCTTAACCTACCTCAAAGATAACTCGTGAAATACAATGTTTCTGGATAGGCGTCGCAGGAATCAGTAATATCGGTACACTGCCTGTTTCATAGATACCGTCAGCACACATGACATGAAATATCCCTTCCAAAATCTCTCTGCACATTAGCCAGCACTGGTAGTACCATGGGCGTAGGGTGTATATAGATGCCTGGAAGATAGACGGGACAGTCACCAATTGCCAGACAATCGAGAACAAGAGGACAGTGTAAATCTGCGTTGGTTCAACACGGTGCCGATAGAGCATCTGGCGCGCCAAAACAATTTCATTCCGTCTAGCGCCCAAAGGACAGCATGGATGAACAGCCAAATAGAACATTCAGTCAGCGTTATTGAGGGAGACGATAACGGAATGTCATCAGTTCGGAAGTGGACAAATGTTGTGTAACTCTTCATAATTGGCAATTTTATCTGTGACATTCTGTTCAACTTTTTGCTGATAAGCGATAGCAATCAACGTTAACAACTATTGCAGACAACAGAAAGATGGCTGAGAAAATATGTGCACTGCCCATATTAACAAGTAACTTGGTTCCAATTCACCAACCTCCGTCTCTCATAGAACACATCAACTCACGCAAAATCTGTCTGTCTGTCTGTCGGATATGGAATCTGTCCAGGAAAATGTTTCACTGTACTGATTAGGAAATCATCTTGCCATTGAAGAGATTAAGATCATCAATTGTGCAGACTAGACCAACCATTAAAATGTTTTTGGAGAACAGCATTCCTTTTTTCAAAAGTAGAACATGATCGTGAACTAGAAAACCTGCATCATCCTCATCTAAACTATTTACCCTAGAAATAATTCTTGATTCGTGCTGTAAACTGGTAATCGAGTTTTCCAGTTATCCGCTCCGTAACCTACCTGTCAACCGACTCATGGATATCACAATTCAATTTGGGGGTGAGTTTGGCTCATACTTTAAGCAAATGTTATTCATTCGACGATTTCATCTGAATGAAGAGAAGTTACTCTTTGTTAAATTTTCCAATTCCGATCTGACTTAAGCCAGACTACGTTTCTTATCTGATGACTCAACTACTCACAGCTGCTAAATATTTCCAGATGATTTTATTGATACAATGTTGTCTGGTACACGTCTTGAATGGTCTCTCATGGGATTGTATTGTATTTTGGATAATAAAATCTAATGAAGTTCGTTACTCTCAGTTAAAAACATACTTGACTGGTTTTCATGTACATCAGTAACACGTCGCTGACACAATTACCGTCGATAGACAAGCGGAGATTTGCGTGTTCGGTTTCAATTAACATTGTCCTACTTATTTTTCACTTTTAACATTGTTCGTCAAGTTACAAGGCCTCTCAACCTTTCTTTTTTTTCACGTTTTACAAGATAGCGTTCAACTCAAACATTTTGTTCACTGCGTTTCCAAATGCATTCAAATTGAATTAATTAATCACTGCGGGTTTGTGTTCAATAAACTGAATAGCTGATTTGTCTCGCATGTTTACGCTGAGATTGTGTTCTCATTGTTCTGGTATTAAACGTAGTTTGTTAACTTATTTATATAGGGTATTCATGTTTCATCATTCTCAACGGGCAATAGGTTCCTCGTATAAGCAAAACATAAGTACATAACACTGAAGAGTGGTTGACTGTCAAGACAGTTGGACCAAATATCGAGATATAAAGGATCTACTGTAAGACAACTGATATCAGCTCGTGTATAATGTTCACGGAAAATGTGTACTTCATGAAAGTTGAAATAAATGATTTATTTTTAAACGTGGATACAATAATTCTACTAACTTTTCGAACCTACGTTGAATGATGATCACTTCTAAATGTGCTTTTGAGATTGTATACTTGCCATTCGCAATGAGTATTTATCAGATTCTATCAGAATGTAGCTACAGGAGCCCGCTTGTCGTTCTAAAATAACTAAATTACTTCAGCCTACTTTTAATCGATTCTGTCACGTCTTATTGTCTCGAAGTTGTCATCAATGGTGTTAGTCACACTGGTGACACTTATCATTTGAGAAGTTTGTAGTTCAGAATTGCTACTAAGTTATAAACATGCAGATGGTCCAGCAGTACTTATTGATTAACTCCACACAGTTTCACTCAATCACATGATTAATGGAGGCTCACAAATGCACTTGGTTTTTGCTTGTCTGTCGGTGTACACACAGGCAGGATTCTCAGGCACCCAACGCAAATACTTTATTTCCTGCTGGGCATCGCTGTACTAAAAGTGTAAAAATAAAAGGTTGCTTCTTTGCGCCTCCTGCTTGATGCGTCTAGTAGTGAGCATACCTCATAAAAATTATGAATACCAAAACAAGGACGGGAGTTGCCATTAGTGCTACATAAGTCTGCGTGAACATGCAAGTGGAAGCGGTCATAACTATCATGTACGACTACAAAACCACAATATGTATGATTCTAGAAGCGTGATGATTTGCTCATAGAGAACAACGATCAACTTTTCTACTTAGTAGAAGCAAAAATGAACCATTTAAACAACGTCTTATTAGATTTAGAGTTCAATTAACTAAACGTCCCAGTAAGGGATTCCATCTAAAGTGTAGATGGGTTATTGTTGAAGCCAAGATTTATAATTTTACAGTGCATCCCTCAAGTCGAATTCAACATGATGGAACACCTGGTCAAAGGTTAGACGTTACCAAGAACCAACAAAGTCATATCGATTAATATTTAAGATTAATAGGCGAGTTGCCACATACCTCCCGAATACTGACCACTGTGATATCACCCGAGAATTCCGGGCTGTCCACAGAGTTACCACCGTCCAACCTAACACAATCCGCCAGCTCGTGTTGGTAACCACCTTATGAATTTCTAGTTGAATGTGTCAACCCAATCTGTGTTCTGACAAAAGTTAATTTATTACTTACAACTTCCATAGTAACAGATTAATCATAACCATTCTGACCGCATAAAACCTTTGACCTTGACTATATGACATAACGCCCGATCAAGGTCGGATCCAAGTGTTGTATGTTAGGTGGAGATTCCTCGTTGCCCATAATGTCATTTTTTCGACTTTCGGTTTGTTTATAATTGTGTTGACGTTGGAAAAAGTTACTTGAACAATCTCGTTACCACATCGTTATTTCATTTCATCCAGTTCGCCGTAAGTCTAAAATGACTACAATCATTCTACTGGCATACCCGATGACTTGTTTCACAGACTAGCCTTTTATACCATGAAACTTGAATTAGCCTGCAGAATTTCTCATCATTCCTTAACATTTTATTCTGTAATGCGCTACAAGCTGCATTTTAACTTCAATCAATCTAACCCTACATATTTAAATCTCCATTTTCTACCTCAACCAAGCATTCACTAAACCTCAAAAGCCATTGACCTCTGAAATTTGGTAAATAACGTAATCTTGTATCGCAGCAAATCTGCTGCAATTTTTATATTCGTTTTATCAGCGTCAATTACAGCAGTTACACAGGTAGTATGTATCTGAACAATTCTTATTTATTTCCGTAGTTCTTAGTATACAATTAGATGTTGTCCAGAAAGGTGGCCGGAACTAACGCAAGCGTACATCAATGTTCTAATAACAGCGAAAGACAATCTAGATCGGTGATGTTGGTCTTCTATAAAACCAGCTTACTCTGTATTAATATTTAGCCAGCCTTATTTTCTAAGTAGTTATCACAAGATCGGAGATGTATAAATTGTTTTCGCAACAACTCATAAGTGACCGCGCTGCTGACCAACATATTGTGAGTTACCATTTCCGGCACGGTCTCCATGGGTTCTGAGTAGAAATAAACAAATGTTCATCAGATCAAAGTGAGCTTATGATTATGAGTTTTTTTCTGGTTGGCTTCGCAGTAATCGATGTAGCAATCAGCAGTGCTCAAACGGCACTTGAAGGATAACCGAGTTTACTGAAGTAGATAAAATTTCCCGTAATCAGTCAGCGGCTTATTCAGTGGTGCTTCTCATTATCTTTGTCGTCCAGTGTGACATCGGTTAAGTTCTCAAAATATTCCGTCATCCCTCAGCTGGTTTTCAAGTTAAGACCAAACTCTATAGCACATTAAAAACAGACTACTACAATTAACTGTGACCGATGCATTTGCTCAATAAGTTATGAATGTAGGTCTAGTAGACTGGATAACTTTTAAACGCTTGAATTTCCGAACAGATCGGTTTATTCGGTTGGTTAAACTGGCGTTCTATATTTAATGGCTGTATAAGATAACCTACTCAGTAGAATCAGGGCCAAGATTCTACCTCTTCTGTCATGAGGCTCCCAACTACTGCGTTGTCTCCCATGAATGAAGCTGTTTATGTTAATTCTACGCAATAATATGCTGCGATCAGGATAGAGCTTGCGACTACTGTTTGTTAATGGGCCAACAGAGCTTTATGCCTGCGAAAATTTCGGTTAGAATCGCAGCAGATATGCTTCAAGCAAAAGATCCTCCGACAGTTACTTTCCGGAAAAATCAAAATCAAAATATTACATACTTCACTCCGTATCTGTGCAAATCCATGAAATGTGCACGCTGTCTTTTGTTCATTAAGCAATTTCTTATACGTTAACCGAGTCGGCCGGCATCCAAAGAGGCAACGGTGAGTGAACGACCACACGATTCAGTAATGCAACGTGATCATGCTCAGACCCGTGATAGCCTACGTTGGTTTGCAAAAGAATTTCAATCAATATGATAGTATCTTATAAAAGAAAATCTTAAAAGCCAACCTTTATTAAATCTTTGACCATTTTTAACCAAAATCTGCACAGCTACGCTGGTGGTTGATTTGTATTCACCCGTTTCTACCTAGAATTTGCAGCACTTCTTCATTTGTCTGGCTCAGAAATGACAGAATTTGCTTACCTATTTTTGATGAACATCTGTAAATGGGTAACTTACGGAAAACGAGCTAAAATTCAACATTTGGTAAGTTATTTTCCAAGAAGAATAGTTCATCAAAATGGAAAACTAACAATACTGGCAATACTGATAGTGAAAAGTTAAGACAATGGTTCCTTCGAACAGTTTGAACAAAGCAATTAGAATGAAAAAATTGGTAGATGCAAGCAATTTGTATTGACTCGTCAGTACCAAATTTACAATGAAATGTATAGGTTTTTCTTAATATACAACTAAAAAAATGAGCAATCTATAGGCAGGCCAGGATAGATCATTAAGTCTATTCATCAGCCAAGTTCACAAACAGTTGTTTCTGAACACACAGAGTTGGCCTGGGTAGATTGATTGTTACTGCTTCAAGAAACCGTAAGAATCTTTGATTAGAATGACTTAACGAGTTTCTGAGTGCACATGAGGGATCAATAACACGGCAGTGATTAGGACGTTTCTAGCGACTGACGAATTTAGCTGCCTATGCTTTTCAATAACATTGCCAATCTTGGGTAAAGTAGAATTCTGCACCCATTTAGGCGAATGTTCCTTCATTCTGGGGCTCAAGCCTCTCTCGTTTCTGCTTACGTAACTTTCTCCACAGTTACTTATAAATTAGTAAACACAGTGTGGGGTGGTACCGATAAGCTAATCTCCTTTGATTGAGTGCAACAGTAACTTCTGAGCTGCATTGAACGTGTGCTTAATTGAATTCCTCAACTGTTGTGTTGTTTGATGGGTGATATAATCGTACTCAAAAGGCAGTTTTATGTAGACCTTTTTCTCTATAGTGACCACCTCTTCGGGTGACACTTTTTGTCTGCTGTGCTTATCTTTGAATCTTCTGGAGTAGCCATTTGACTGTAAGACAAAAGTGATCAGGTCCATTTCATCCGCCAGACTGTCATGCGCACAGTTTGTCCTTGCTCGTGTAAACAGAGTAGTCATAAGTGTTATTTTATGTGAGACCGATGTGAACTTGCTGAATTTTAAGTATTGACCGGAACACGTAGATTCCTTATAGACGGTTCTTTTAACCGAGCCACCTTCTCGACAATTTACAAGTATATCTAGAAAGAGCAGGCAGTTGTTGGCCTCTGATTCACAAGTAACCTTAGAGCTAAGGCGACAACTATTTAATCGTTGCATCAGGTTATTTATCACTTGTTTAGATCGACTGAAAATCAATGTGTCGTCGACATAACGTTTGTAATACGACAAATTTCCTATCTCCGTAGATAGCTGTTGCCCAATTTTTATCATGAAAATGTCTGCTAAAATGGGACCCAGTGGACGTTCCATGGCTACTCCGTCTATTTGACGGTAGGACTGCTCCAGAAAACGGAAACTGACACTCTCAGTACAGAGCAGCGGAGTTTCCTTCAATATATCGGTCGGAAATGGCAACGAAATATGGCTCATTTCAACGAGCTCACAAATGTAATCAAAAGTATCGTGAGGCGGAACGTTCGTGAACAGTGATTGAACGTCTGCAAAGTATATGAATTCGTTAGCAAGATTACTTATGTTTAAGTCATTGACCAATTCAGAAAATTCCTTAATGGATTGTGTCTGAAATTTCTGTCTTAATAGGGTTAGAGTAGCGACTAGCCAACGTGCCAATTCATGGCAAGCGGGGTTTGTCATTGCCAAAATTTGCTTACGGGACATCCCAGACTTGTGTCTTCGACAGATCGTGAAGCTGTGGTGTTAATGATCTACACAGCTTAAGAGAATTATACGTTACTTCATCAATAAGTTTTAACCATTAGTGCGGTTGAAGATATCGTCATATGCGATCCTCTATTTCAGTACCATTATCCACTCTCCCTATTCGCTGAAACTTTGTTTTGTCATCAAATAATGACATCCTCTAGACATACCTATCTTCGTCTGTAGTCACGGCCCCAGAGCCTTCGTTCGGCTTCAGTGTAACCACAACTTCTTCCTTAAGTTCTCCCAACGATTGCGGGTGTTGCCCGTGAAAGCACACCGGCTATTACTCAGATTCTTGATAAAACCATAAGGTATATCGGTGAACGTAGTCTTTGACCGATCGAAATTGCCAACACTAGTCCGTCATAGATCAGATAACTGATCGATAAGATTCTCGAAATGGGTTTCAAGTCAAGTGCGATCGAGCTTATATGATAAGTTCAAGTTAAACATCACCCACAATTGATCGCAGCTGTCGTATTCCTATGGACTTTCCAGTCGGCCTTTTTCGAAAAGAACCACTAGACTCAAGTTTCGCTCCCATTAGAGCTCGTCAGTAGTGCATATCATCGCCACTGCCGGGACTTGAACCACGAACATGCTGTTCATGAGGCAACCGTGTTTACCGCTGCGTCATTGACCTCACGTTAGGCACGATCGAATTATCATATGTGAACGCTCAACCACTTTCGCTTGTGAGTAACGATCAGGTTGTCCGATCGTCTCGGAATGGAGACACAGTTACTGTCCTCTTAACTCCACTCGATAACCCCATGATTAGGACTTCCTAGACAGGTCGAGATCTCCGTGTCCGTGGTTCAAGTCCCCGCAGTGGCGATGATATGCACTACTGACGAGCTCTAATGAGAGTGAAACTCGAGTCTAGTGCTTCTTTTCGAAAGAGGCCGACTGGAAAGTCTATGGGGATGCGACAGCTGCGATCAATTGTGGGTGATGTTCAACTTGAAATTAACCAAATCCCCGACTACTTATATGAGAATGTTTTTTATCCAAAACCTAAAGCTAACGCCCTTAGTTGCAATGATTTCAGTTGTACTGAAAAACAGTTCACCACATGTTCACTGGGTTCCAGTGGAACTGCTTCGTCACCGTGCTTTGTATCTGACTTCCGCAAACGACTGACATATGTCCTGTTTGTACGAGCAATGTAGACAGTCGCAGTACATCTAAGGTTACTGTTAGTCACCTTCAGTTTGTTCGTCCTTAGGAGCCATAGGAAATGATAGGACTTGTTCTTGGAAGAAAAAGGACGGAACAGCAATCCATTCTGCGCTCGACCCTTATCCACTGACAAATCGGAACGCTTTTCCCGAATAGCAATCAAAGCGTAGTCCAAACTTTTATCGATCTGAAATGACGCATTAGGATTGGAAAGCATACCGTATATTTCCAACGATGTTTGGAAATATTATAAGTAGTTTGCAATAGTCTAGTCTCAAACAACTGGCAACAACCAGAAGAATAAATGAAGTAAGCACAGTGTGAGCCCAGCCCACTCGATGGCATTCAAAAGCGTGCCAACTGAAAGGTGCGTAGAACCTTCAAGAAAGTTAAAGGACATCAAGAAGGGTACAAGTGAAACAAGTTTGAGAAGTAGAACAGCAAATGAATCGTTAAGAGAAGCGCAAACAGTTCTGCTTGCAATTAGCTGCACAATTAAAGGAAATGTCACTGGGTTTGCATCAGGCCTCTTATATCAGACGTACATAGAATCTTGCGTACAGAACAGACAAACAGGAAACTTGTTTGCAGCGTCCATCTTTAGAGGAGCCACACTGGCCCTGTACGGGGGCTAGTCTATTCGAGTTCTTACGTATATTGTATTGATTAGATAGTTTTTGTGTTCGGCCGCAAACTTCTTTGAATAATTAATTTCATGCAGAATACGAATTGTAACATTAATGGTTAATTTCAGCCTTTACCGAAGAGAGGTTTCTAGTTTCATGCATCTGTTAGGCGTTTAATGTGAGTTTGGCTGTAATGTAGAAACATCGTCAAAATTTCGACAATCCGGTTTAAAGATGAACAAGAAGCCTCAATTTTTGTGATCTCATCTTGAAATAGAAATTTTTGATTTTCAAATCGTGAAACTTAACACAAGTCTGAAAGAAATCAGACAGTTGATTGTTCAGTTGACGTAACCTGTAATATCCGCCATTCAAGTTCACACGGACAAGTATGTTACTACAATGTATTCAGTAGACAAATAGCAAATTGCATGATGTTCGGCACAATGTGTTCAAAATTGTTTCCAACATCAGCTTTATATTTCTGAAGGCCACACTGTCACCGAGGAAAAGACATAACCAAGATGAAGATGACTAATTTATGGTCTGTTTATGTTTTTGTGAACATTCAATCGTGAACTGGATTTGCGACTGAAAGGCGTCTGCAATTCTACTCATATCTAAGCCTAATATCTTTTAGTCTCAGTGTATATTTGACCGTCTTGTAAGAAGAACCGAATTTATATCAGTTTTATTACTGCCACATTGTGCACTGACCTATCATACTGTGGCTTGTACTCGGTGCCAAAAATGGTTGATTACCTATTGCTTCTGAGAAGTACGCTCTATACAGGTAGAAGTCATCGCATCCTTAACGAGGTATGGAGAAGCCCAAATGAAATCTTTTCCCATCAACATAATTTGCTTCATAATTACTAGCTATCTTGGGGGATCAATACTTACACTGATAAAGATTCACCCCACATCTGCCCCAGGGATATGAATGTCAACACTTGACCTTGTATCACTGTTTCTTTTCGGCTTAAAACTGTATTCTAATTCTTCACCTCATACTCCCGCAAAACACATTACTGAAAAACCTCTTTTAAGTTGCAAAAATGTTATCATCGTTTGGAGTTTACTTCGGTAGTGTGATCCCCCAGCTGAGTTCTGTGGCATTCCTGTGTTTTACTTTCAATTTCCTGACGAAACATTGAATGTTTTGAGAACCATAACCCAACTTAATGCCAATTCAGAACATGAAATATAGTCTTATCTCCAGCTCGAATGTCCAACCACATGTCTATTTTGCTGAATGGTTGTGTTTTCTCTATGTTGTAACGGAATATACTTCCATTTCGCTGTACAATTGCGCAGCGGAAAAACTAGCCAAATCCACTTGGTGTTTTGTAAACTACATTCCATCAAGGTACCTGGGTTTCCTAGTTCAGTCCTCTATCGGCTGAAACTAAACTGTACACATAACACGCAATACACATATCCGAAAGTCTCACGATGAATAGAAAAACTTTCCATAGTGCTTTTAGCGCTGAAAGTGACCATTGCAGACATGGGTGCGGTAGGCTGCTACAATACAGTTAGCAGCTGCCATTTATTCTCGCCAACTTCATCTAATACAAGGCAAAACTATTAGGTTACGCGTCAGTTCCTTTCCAGGAAACTGAGCCCATAAGAGAGCACCGTGGTGTGTTCTTGGATGTCACAAATTATTTCTGTCTTATTAGCTAGAAGAAAGCAAACCTGCCTCCACAAAAGCGGTTCGTCTGAATAGAACTTAGTCATATTGGTCGTGTCGTATTGACAGTGTAACAGATTGGCGAATGTATCTAAACACAATGGACAATACACCAACTCGTGGCCATTCAACCCCTGTACAAACCTGTACCTAACGTTACAATGCATGTCGGTTTCTCAACTTTTGATTATATCTCGGCAATGAAATGTGCTCTAACGTTCAATCGCTTGCGCTAAAAATGAATTGATTCGTGCACTTACAGTGTCTCTCTCTCAAACTAATTTCACTCCACCTTGTTCACACCAACAGCTCGATCGTTTGTGTATTAGTCTCAAACGAACTAGTCGTGAACAGGTTCACAAAAGTCATTTGTTTCTGGGGCAACCGTATTGCGTAAAATGCTGTTAAACTTTAAGGTCCACCTCAATAATCCCACAGCAAACTGTGAATAATCAGTAAGTATTTTTATTAGCAGCATTTCACTAGTGACAAGTGTTCAGATTAAAAGAACTGACCACAAAGGTGAAGCAATAAAAACCGGAAAAAAGAATAAACTCTTTCATCTAGAAGTAGTATTTCACTAATCAACAGGGGAGAACATTTTTCACAACCGAATTCCAGTTCCGGATGCAGTTGTAAGTAAAACTTTTGTTGATGTAGACGTAAGTAGATTCCGTAAGTTCAACAAGGTTTGTGAGGTATAATGCGCACCGCTTTAAATAGAAGGACCACATGATACGACTAATTTGATCACTTCACTTTTCAGCCCTTTTAACCAAATAAATGAAATTAGTTAGATTGCTATAAAGCTTCCAGCTCTGTACCCGAAAAGTAACCTGTGGTATCAGTTACCGCACTTTTGACAGGTATGACTGCGGAGGTCTCTGCAGTTAAAGGTATCCGCGTACTTCTAAAAGCTTTCAATTAATCGGAAAGCTTGTGGCCAAGTTTTGCTACCTGTGTCCGATACGTTAAAACTGAATACAAATAAACTACTTATGACTTGATATTCAAGGGTACCATGACAAGATGGACAATTCGCCACTTGTGTTTAATTAATCTAGGTCTTTGTTATCTCAAATTACGTAAGATATAATTTTATAAACAATATCCTCATTTTGTTCTTCACAAGTAGTTCTCGCATACATTAGGTGGTCTACAAGAGTGTACGGAGATGAATGCGGTGTAACTTTTGTTGAAAACAAATTCGCAACTAGCTCACCTTTCTTGTGCTGAACGACGGCCACAGTTCACCATCAATTTGGAACACTTGGTACTGAACAAGACTCGTTGAATTGCATATATGAATTCTGTTTATGTGTTCACTTATGCAAGCCTCTGTTCTGCCGCTAACACTAAAAATACTTTAATGTTAATCCAGCTTTCTTCACTCCTGACACGACCTTAAATAATTTCGGTTTCGCGTGTTGCTTCCCGCCGTTGGTGTGTTAGGTTGTCTAACAATTGTGCTAAGTTTACGTACCCTGAAGATGATTCTCTGTCAGATTCACATTTTTGATAATAAGTGTCGACTGCGAGGAATATTTCTTTCCAGTATACATGATTGTGTTGTAGAGAAAGAGAATTGAAATCACCACCGCCTGTTTCTCCTTTTCTAATAAGTATCAATAGGTTGATGGACGTTATGGTGTCGTACATTAATCGATGAGGCCTGACTATGACAACTAGTTTCACAAATCAATGCCACTGCGTAAGGAAAGTCGACAGACAGGGAATGAAAGTAGTATGATAACCGATCCGCGAATGTGATTGAAGTTCATGCGGTTACGGTGGTTGATCTTCGTCGTTGATCGCTATGATGCTTCGTAGCCCAGATACTAACAACGCGTTGATTCTGTAGATATTATTGAGCAGTTAATCAGTGCATAGCTCACAATCAGACTGGTATTCAAGGTTCTACGGATAGTGGTTATTATATCATGTCATGACTTGACAACCGGAACGATTATACAATTATACGAAATTTTAACTTTAATATGGTTTCCAAATAAAATGTTTTTTCTTAATTTCGGAAACCTACACTTAGTTAACCGAAAAGAAGATGCCGAATCGAAGCCAAATAGCACATGCCAAAGTGGTTGAACCGTGACAAAACACCGCATCTTTCATTGCGCACTACTTTTCGATTACTGGTCATATTGTGAGCGTACTATCACTGCTCCATTTCATGAGGAATGATCATAGTTTAAACTTTCTCTAGTATTGTGAAACTTTATAAAACAGTTATTGATAGGCAGCACAGATTTTACCCCATTCATCTGTGGATACCGTCAACAATGCAAATCCATTAGCAAGTTTCGGTTAACTGTTGTCGGTTTTACGTCAGTCGCCCACATGTCTGAGGAGATTGTTCGAAATAGATTAGCAATTGAATCTACGATTTATAATTAACTTGTGACAACTACTTACTCATTTGCCTAACACATGTTTGCTTATATCGCAAGTAAAACTTATTTCGAAGTTTTTGCCTCCCATTTTTCCCGAATTAGCAAACGGTCTGCGACACGCGATTGTCCTTGTTCTCATAACTCGTTTTCAACAAATTACTGGAGTTTACACACTACAAGCAGCAAATGAACTTGAAAAGGTGAGAACTAAATTCTTGATCTACAGTAACGTTAAAATGTTTGTTCACAGGGTTGAGATTCCTAATGTCAATTTTTTTAATTTCATCATGTACTCCAATACTCCGTCAGTGATACATTTCCATTGTGCCTATGTTTGTTAGCATCGACAGTAAGTTTCCTTAATCAGCTTTGACACATTTCAAACTTTATCTGTTCCGATCGTCAGTTGATTATAACAAATGACGAATCGTATGGGATCAGAACAATATTTCATCCTTAATAGTGTTATACGCACAAAACACTTCAGAGTACATGTGACGAAATACTCTTGCTAAGTGAATGTAAAATACAACAGACGTTTTCTCTAATAATCATTCAGACTTGTCTTTCGGCTATCTCATTTCATAAGGTAGTATCAAACCCCAGCATTGTTCTTGTTACAGCTAATGAGCAGTAAATAATCTCTTAGGGATCATAATTTGTAATGCCACCCCCATCACTGCAACACGAAGACGTTAACCACAGTGCCAGGAATCTTACAAAATTTTGGTCGTAAAGCCAATAGAAACGCGAAAGCCGCCTTGGAATCTGTTCATTCAGCTGCTGAATTTACTGGGGTTAACCGTTGATAAAGCACTCGAAAACTGATTCTTAATTTAAAGTCATTCATACGGAAAGCGGAGCTTCTGAAAAACGTTTTCCTCGAACCTTTTCTCTACGTAACCACAACGTTCGCCTCAGCAGGTGCAAAGGGAAACCTATCACTTATTCTGTACTTCGGCAAGTGTAAACAAAAAGAAGGCAGTTATGCACATTATGCACAAATTCTTTGTCGTTGACCAACGGCCACGTTGTTTATCACCAGATAAAATGGAAAACTGCAATCCCACTGAAATGACCCGAGAGGTCGTGTTTAAAATTTACAATTTATCGGTGAAGTATTTTTAATTATTAAAACCATGGATCCGCATCTTAACTTTTGGTATATTTAAATACTACTTTTAAATGTATTAGCTGTAACTCGTGAATATCACTTTAAGATATAATGAAACACAATTAAATGACTACCTGCACTTATGTAGTTTAGGGAATTTGAAACCATCCAACAGTATGATATGGTTATTGAACTCGGCATTAGCAAGAATACACATTTAAACAATCAGGTATGATTCTCTATTAAAGACGAAAATTGTGACACAATTGCTAAGTCAAAGATCCGCATCACAAACGGATGAATCGTGCATCAATTCAGTTGTCATTATGAAGCTACTGCATAAGCCACAAGTACAACCAATTCCATGTATACCATCTAAAGTCGTCAACCGACGAACTGACAAACCATGCCCATCCGTGCGTGGTGCGCAGTTGGCGAAGATCAATCAACTTTAAGTTTCCCCGATCCATTGCATTTGACCTTAAGACATTAAACATTAGTAACAACCAAGATAAATTTCTTATCCTGATCGCTCTTAAGGCATTCGCAATCTGACATCCTTGTGCAACACAATGTCAATAGTAACACTGTGGTTATTAGGTTCAGTGGCCAAGAATCTCATACACAAAGCGCATTCAACTCTAGCCTGTGTTTTTACTCAGAAATCGTGCCACGCTCTCCTTCTAGTCTATTGGGTTGATTGTGACTGTTGATGTTGAAATCGTTCACCATGTCACATGATTCTGTTTTACACGGTTTTACTCTATCTGTACAGCACGAAGTTACACAATTATGCGTTAATTAACCTGATTATGAACCACAGATAAAACTTGGTTACCACACCGTCTCTGCAGGAACCGATCACATTTAAACGGTGTTTATAATTGACTGATGTGAAATAATCCTTCGACAATATATTTAATCTAAATTCGTGCAATTTAACCTAGAAATTTTTATGTTTACTAAAATCGTCCACTTTTTACTGCCTGTATGGTCATCGTGCGCACTTATTACACCGAGGCCACAATATTCAAGCAACTCTCGCGCATAGCCGAGGTCACCAGGTCAGGTTCTTTGCCACCATCGTAAAATTCATTGTAAAATCACAGATTGTTGAAAATATAAAAGAAGGAAATGTGAGTTTTGGCCTGAACAATAATGTTCATATTTGTGACGCGATTCAAATGTTCCTCTACAATGCGTGGAATGATTTGCATTCAGACGTGCGTGCTGACAACAAACAAGCTAACTGGATTGTCACTACCTGAGAAATATGTGTATTACACGTCGGCAGTGGTTACATCCAACTCCATAATACTTCCTTGTTTGAAAATTGTCAAAAATCCTCTTCAATCTCGTTTTCACGAAAACACATACTAACAATTTTCAGGGTCGGCCAGAAAAATCATGTATCTTAGCGACGTGATATCAGTTATAAGGTTATCACGAAAATATTCATGGAAATCTTACTGTTAAGAAAAAATTAATTCACACCGTTTATTGTTAGTTAACCAACGTCATTTAACCACGAAGGGAAAGCCCTTAAATGGTCTATTTTCAAAACTCGAAGAGTGATCGTACGGGCTACTGAATAAGCAGTACATCTGAGGTATTTTCGAATTGCCCACTTACTACCTGACTGTCCAACCCCGTGATCAGTTGTGAGAATTCAACTCACGATTACTTCACAATTCGCGTTATATGCCTTCTGCTCATCTCTCAAGACCTTTGTCACAGGTTGCTAACTGTGCCGGTTGGTCAAACGGTAGTTTCCGTGTAAATTGGCTCTTCTCGTTGATTTATATGCTTGTCATGGGCTTTCTCTGCAGTTTCGTTTATTTACATCAAGTAACGTCCTTCTGTGTATGTGTTAAAATCGACAAAGACAGTCATGGCGACTGAAATTCAAAAGTGATGATTCCCCTCCCTTTCGAAAAAAAATTTTGAGCCGCAATAAGTAAAAACTCTTGTGAAAACTTTATTGTTCTTAGGCCAGACATTCTCGTCTTGCATTTGGCTCTACATCATCATCTAGCAAAATTGATAACCTTCATATTTTTAAAAGCATGCTGATGCTAGAAGGTTGAACACGAATGAAATTGATTACGCCTGTCGACGTCTATCGGTGTAGCCAACCTCCCATAAAACCTTTCGGCTTTGGGGCCAACAATCTACTAACTGAGAGAAACGCCAAATTATCACGTCACTTGACCGCATGTTTTTCTTTTAAGTGTTCGTAATTTCAGCTTTTCATTCATTTCACATGGATTGATTGACGAGATCAGACAAACCAGGAAGTCCATTGGTATTAAAGCACATGAAACATAGAGGCTGATGAAAGACATGTTAAGCTGAATTATAGTTAAATGAAACACAACCACAAAAAAGATGACTACACTTCCTCTTCGACTTGCTTATTGAACGTTTTTTTGCTTCTCATTTGACACAAAACCTTTTACCAAACCAACAATATGACAACTTGTTGACTTGCAATCGTCGATTCTAATCAGTTCCATGCATAAAATGTAAAGATTAACAATAATACGCCAGAACTTAGGTCACGTAATCCTGCTTCGTGTATTTGCGAAGTGTTCTTCCAATCACTGAATATTAGCATATTATAAATAGCAGCGACGCGAACGTTGGACAGCATTCCTCAACGGTGCAGTATAAGCATCAACCAAAGTCGATCTCCTAATCATTGGATGTAACGACAATCAAGCATCGTAACATAAAGCTCGTTATTTGGTTCGCTTCGTTTCTTTCTTTAGTCACCAATTATCTTCACGTTTGAAGACCTACCGGGATAAATCGTGAAAACTTTGGTTGTCAGTTTGTTTTTTCATTTGGCAGTTTCTAGGTTTCTTCAGACATTTTACTTCTGAAGACCATCAGGATACCTCCATTCGTTGAAGGTTGTGAACCCGTTCGTCTGTACACTGGACAGCAACAACAAAACATTTGTTGTTGAAAAATCTAAAGTAAACCGTTCACTGTGAAATGTTTACTATATATTTTTAACAACAAATAACATTAAGGTTGTTGACGTGTCATCAGCAAACAACCTTGGGAGAGTATTCGTAAGTGTACCAACAGATTGATTTGGTGTGACTGCCCCAATTTAATTGAAAACAAATGTAGGAACTGGTGTATGTATGTGTACGCGCTTTTGCCAGTTGCAAACATGGCATTGTGTGGAAAAGACGTAAATCGCTTTAGCTTGTCAGTATCAAAAAATCAAACAAAAAACGCACCGCTTGCCTAAACAGATCTAAGCCCTTTAAAATTTCGAAAACTTGGTGAATTGTTATTAGCAACTGACAGTCAAGGATTTGGTTAATTCAAACAAAACAACACCCATACTTAATCACAAATTTCGCATTAAGATAGGTCTTTTAGCCCGTTCACTACGAAATGAAACACTAGACCTGGATTTTGTTCTCATTAGAGCCCATCAATAAGGCAAATCCTTGTCCAGACCGCCATTTGCACTATGATCCTCGTTCTTTTAAGACCAGCTTGTTTACCACAAAGCCAGTAGACTTATAATAAACGAGATGTAATGATTAAACCCGAAAGCTTAATCACAACCTCGAATGAATAGTGTTCAGCTTGCCCAATCATTTTCAACGAAGAATGAACATAATCTCCCAATTCTACCTAACCGAGTGTGTTGCCATTAGGTCGTCAGTCAACTTATCCCGGAGGAGCACACCTAAAATTTTCGCCCGCCGTACTAATGGTTTTAGCCAACAGAAAATAAACCGAACATCCTCATTTTTCAACAAAGCAATAAGAAGATGGACAGTGGTAGATGTTAGCATTCCGTATTATTTCTTCAGTAAAAAATAACAATAACCAGGAATATCTACTTGATACTATTAGATGAGAGTGAAGAAATGAAATAGCAAATTAGGTGGAGAACAACAACGCAAATCTATTAGGTTCATGGGAGTCTAAGGTTTACGTATAATTGTTTTTGTATGCACAGTGCCGGCTTGAGATGACTAATTGCGGCCGCCTCAGCGAGACGCAGGAAACGCGGATAAACGTAGCGCGTTATAACCCTGAATGTTGATTCGAGATTAATCCGTTGACCGGTGGCTAACGTGTGTCTGGCGATAGAGGAGGCCGAAAGTTTGCGTGATTCCGGGACGAAGGAACTAGACTGCGCAGTCACATCATGAACTCATTTCGGCAGATGCTCCTTCAGCCTAGAGTTCAAGCACCTAACGGTTCTGCCGATGTAACTTTCGCCGCAGTTGCACACAAACTGATAAATGCAGTGTGAGTCGGCGCTAATAGATTGCTTTTCCTTTACCGAAGGTAACAGTAGCTTACGAGTTCGTTCAACGACAACGACTTTAGCCGCGTCGTATGCTTGCCATTGTATGCTCTTCACCCCACTCCAATAGTGTCATACATGTATTCCTGGTTATTGTTATTTGGTACTGAAGAGACAATACGAAATGCTAGCATCTACCTCTGTCCGTCTTCTTACTGCTTTGTTCAAATTCATGAAGGGAACCAACTGTTTCAAATCCTTATTTTTGTTTCCATCGAAATAGCTTTGCCTTGCTAATTATGACCTCTAGCGACATATATCTCAAGGTGATCCACAGATTTGCTAAACAAAGTAAAATGTTTCACTCCCAAAATAAACACACTTAAGGGATCTAGTTAACCGTTCACATGATGAGGAAAAATAGTTCAATCTCTTTATAAATACGTTTCTTTGGATTTACGTGATTTTGTACGTTTGACGTCTCCAAGATGTATACCCAACGCTTGCATCTATGCAACATCCTTCCAGAACACGCTTGTCCTGAAATGACTCACGAAATTGTTTAATGAAGCTATACCTTTGTTCATTATTTTTCTTTGTGCGACAATTTTTCACAAAGCCTGATCGCTAAAACACGTTGCACGGTGTCAGTGTAATTCATTGTAATTCAGTTGTTCTTAGTTCAACCATTACTGAATGCTTTGTACCGTATTAAACACTCGACGGCCTGTGTAGATGCCAATTTCTATGTAAGTCTTCACAGTCGCTTCCCCTTGAACGCCTTTGCAAAACTTATTCGGATGTCAATGGAATAGGCAACGCACGTAACTTTGATAATGTTGCTGGATAAATAATTAATAATGCCTTTCATTTGGTGTACGTCAATAAGTGCTGGGTGTTTCCTTTTTCACAACAAGTGTTCCCAAATACATTTGATTCTTACCCAATAACTGGCATTTCCAATAAATTTGCGTTGATACCATGCAAGGTTTAACGGTTATCTGAGAAAGCTGTACTTTTACAAAACGAAAATCAAATGCGGAAAGTTACATTCCACAAAACATTACATTGTGTGGCAGAGAAACAAAAAGCTCCGTTGACCTTTGTGGCAGTTCTTTTCTGGAGACCACAGATTTTTGGAAAACTTTGTCATGTCCTCAAGGACGCGACACTCCATTCTAATTATACATTTGAAAATTGGGGCTATGAACCTTATATCGATTGATGTATGTCTAACTTCTTTTGATACATCGGTTCAAAGAATTGTTACTGTCATTTATCAGATCAAAGTAAAACTTGGAAACTTACTACGGTAAACCGTAAGTTGTCTAACGACGCACAGATCCCACCACTTCCAGAGGAGTGAACATGTGACAAACAGTTTTACAGAAATGAATATAATAGGCTGATTTTCGTAATAGAAGTCGCTTCACTTCGATAAAGATGTAGGTTAGTCACCTTACGCATGTACTTGAACCATTTATTTGTGTCTTGTTGGAGGCGGGATAAAACTGAGTGCCGTGCAATGGCAAAAGCCGACTACTTGTCGGTCCGAACAGCAGTGAGGGCGGTTTGCATTGCATCGGCTCATTGACTGTCGTTAATTTACCCTAATAACACTTTGACCTAAAATTTAACAATATGTTCACAACTCAGAAAAATTGGTATAATAACCCTCTTGTATGTGAATTCACTTACCTGTCAACAATACTTATTTCAGTAAAACTCAGGACCATTACTAAGCCGGATATATAGAATGAAACCTCTTATAGTTCTTTTACATAGGAAGTTGGTTTCGGCAAGTTCATTTAAGAATTCCCGTTTGTACTTCTTTGGAGGAAAGTTGTAAAACGCATTCGTTCTGGCTGGTCTTGAAAACCAGATACACCGTCTGGTTACGCTTCTGGCAGTTAACAAACAGATAACTCGTTTCAACTAGCTTAAGTAATATTTTACTGCAGTTTTCAGTTTTAAATGGTGTGCACTGATATCTGACTACGTCTTTCTAGTCAGGGATATGAAGTAGGTTACAATTTTTACTTTGAAAGAAAATACATGCGGTTCCTTCCCCTGTTTTACTCGATAGAATGATAATCATCTTTTAGGTTTACACCAATCGTAGCGGACTTCTGCCCAAATGATTTTTGGAATGTGTCTGTTGTGTAACACTTTCAAGAAGACTTCGTTTTTGAGGTTTGTTGAAATTTGTTGGTATTTGTTCTGATCACATTATAATTTTGTTATCGGTCTATCGTAATCGAAGGTCCTCGTTTGTTCTTATCTTTACTTGGGTCAGCATTTAGTCACGAATAGTGCGAAGCTTTTACATTTCCATAATATGAATATCTGTTGTACATTCCAATACATTTCACGAATAACAGTAGTTTTGCTTCTTCAACTGTATCAGGCTATCTGCTCAAGATATAGTTGTATGCACTAGACTCTCAGTTTTAATAATGTTCTACAACCTTACTGAAAGACACTTATTGGCCACTAAATCAATAGCCACTAGTTACTTTTAGACAGTGGTGTGACTAACGTAGCGAGAGGAATTGTGAAGATATTGCAAAATGTACTTTACCTTTGAAAAGCTATGAATATTCAATTTTTGGGTATTTTTAATCGTATTACTGTCATTTTACATAAGACTGCAAACAGTCTTGACTCAACCTGTCTACACACTACGTTCAGTGATTGACTTAGACGATGATTTAGGAACCGTTATCATTTTGGATCACACTGATAAAATTACAGAAGGGAATCGTGCCACCCAAGCCACATAACGAAAATAGTTTGCTATGAAATTAAGTACCGTTCAATGCGCAATTCACCCATCAACCCTCTTCTCAGTAGGCGGAACGTTTGTAGAGAAGCGTGCTCTCTTACGATTAGCTCTTCGTACTAACGGTAATCTCCATGGCAGTAGTCTAAAACGCACCAAGCTTACGTTGCTATTTCAAGTTCGTTATAGAATGATGTAGCACTTTGAGTCCTGTAAGCACACAAATTTTATCTCTTCGATTGCTGTACTTTAATTGTGAACATTCGTTGTATTCCTTGTGATAATTATCTGTGAACAGTGGAGTAAAAACAAGCTTAACCATAAGTATACTGCAACTAAAATTAACAGACCAACGTATGGCCCATCTGACATTCAACATTCTTTTTATAACAACACTGCATTTCATATTCTGTACCAGTTTTGGTGTTCACTATATCATTGGACTAAGCTGTTTATTATAGTGGACTCCTTTATGCCAGGTATAAAACACTTCTATGAAATTTTAATTAATTGTTTATCCTGTACTCTAGGTTTCAACATATTTGAAACGTTTCCAATTAGAAGTTAATCACTTCACTGGGTGTTCCACTTAGTATAATTAGTTCTACCTAGTAATCGCCATAGGAGAAAAATGGGAATAGTTTTATTTACCGTCACTTTTTTCTTGCTCAGCTTTAACCCTCTTTCCAATATTTCGGTCACCAAACTCTCTCTCTCTTCTTGTTCAGCTGACCTGAATGCAATTCGATTGCAAAACCTTCTCGGACAATGTCAGTTTCGATCAAATTAATTTTTCTTGGTTGTTTGGACAAAACTAATTGCTAAGATTCCTCTTACCATGGTAACATTAACAAGGAATTGATGGTTGGATTGGTTTTCAAACTAAGTAACCAACTCAACCGTTAAATTTGCACAGCCTGTCTGAAATGCGTTTAGGCTAGTAGTTTAAGAGCATCGCATCATTCGTCTACATTTTCGCAAACTAGAGCAGACACTTCAAATGACAAAATATCTTTCAAACATATCGATCACAATAACTCAACAGCCAGCTAAAACGCTTCCCTGTTTTCAATACTATTTTAAAAAGCGCTAAATCTAGCAGGAGATTTTATCAAATCCGTTAATGAGCTTGGTTTTTTAGTTGCATAACATACATCACACACGGAGACAACAAGAACAACAATGAAATAAGCAGACATTTACAAATCTTGAAACCTGGTGACGCGGCATGTAAAAAACTCTCTCAAACGGAATACAGATATGTTTCCTGGCTTTTATGTAAAGATTAATTACGTGAAAAATCTGGTCTTCATTATGATTCGAGGCAACCTTCATGTAATTGAAGTATACCACGAAACTTTAAAAATCTTGAGTACCGAACCCTGTATGCTGTTCCATAACGAGCTCATTTACAGTTGAAAGCAAAACATTGGTACGGCCGACAATATCCATGAAATGGTTACGATCGCGTGGCACTCCCGCGCATTCACCGAGTTCCGTCTCTCTAACAGATTGTGATCCGTCCCACTGGTATGATTTTTGTGGCCTGTTTTGTTTGTCTTATATTTTTGTACACAATCCCCACATTCCCCATGTAGCTGTAAAAGTCTTGTGGGAATTTCTGAAAACAACCGGTTAAATCATTGACTTTCCATGAACTCTGTGAGAATCTATAAATGAACGAAATAGTACTGCGTCAATGATTAGCCGAAGTATTTGAAAGTAACACACTCAAAACAATCTGCAACCTATTTGAAATGAACAGTTGCATCTAGTGATGGTGCTTTGTTCGTCTAGGTAGAAAGTATGACCGTTATCAGAATAACCTTTAGGTACGCCGTAACTACTATTTCCATGAGAGAACTCTTCACAAATTAGGTGTACTGTACTGTGTTAGTGAAAACGTCAACCAATAGATCACGTAAGTTAGGGAGTTAAGCAAACAAATAGCTGGTTGTTACCACTTTCATCAGGATTTTGAAATTTTTCGAGATACGTGCGATTTGCTTGAGAAAATCAGGTCATTGAAATTAACAGACAATTAAAAACCACTCAAACTCCATATTCTATGAGGATCCATCTAATTATGTTTGTTATTATGATGACGCCTACGTGAGCAAGAATAGTTTGGGCTGATTTAACGGTCCCTCAAAAATATGTAAAATTTCTGCTTTCACCTCTGGTTTCCAAAGCAACTAGCAGGGCCCCGCGTGTGTGACAGATACCCATGCGGCAGAATACTGCAGTTTGTTTACAAGTTTGTCAACAAGTCAACGATTTCTGTTATTTCTACTCTGAGAGAAGTCCTAGTCGTGGGGTTATTGAATGGAGTTAACAGACAGTAACTAGGTCTCCTCTCGAGACGATCGAGCAACCTGATCATTACTCACAAGCGAAAGTGGTTGAGCGTTCACATATGATAATTCGGTCCTGCCCAATGTGAGGTCAATGACGCAGCGGTAAACACGGTTGCCTCATGAACAGCATATCCGTGGTTCAAGTCCCGGCAGTGGCGATGATATGCACTACTGACGAGCTCTAATGAGAGCGAAACTCGAGTCTAGTGCTTTCTTTCGAAAGCGGCCGACTGGAAGGTTTATGGGAACGCGATAGCTGCGATCAATTTTGGGTGATGTTCACTATGTATGACTTTGGTTTGTGTTGTCCCCCTTCTGCCTTCGTGCTTTATTCATTGGAGCGCATGATACTGCTTTTCCTCCTCATTTAGGTGAAATAAATTTAAACGCATACTGCCTGTTATCTACCCAGCAAATCCTCGTACGCTTGAATCTCGACAATGGAGCCACCACTTTTCCATTGTAAACTAATAAATACCTATGTTAGAAAACCAACTGACCAAAAGCGCCACTCTCAAAACATACAAATTTGGAAAGCACATATAAGTCGACCTTATCCATGGTGCAATCAGGCCAACTTTACGTGAAAAACAAAACATTATTGTTTAATTTTTCTTTCAGTTGACCCACCAAAACGTAAGCGTGGAGTAGCTAAATTTTTCCAGATCAATACCGTAAGAACACGGCTAGCTGACCTCACATACTACATCAGGTGAACTCAATAAGGCAAACCACGAATAACTTGAATGAACGCCAATCAGTCAGGCTCTGGTAAAACTGATTTTGTATATGCTGTAAAATGCGAGTCAGATGGTCGGCTAATTCGCGTTGTGTGTGTGAGCATCTACCTGTCAGACAATAAGTATACTGAGCTTACGAACAACTAGTTATCCAGTTATTTTCACCCGAACAACCGACAGTAAGCTTGAACGCAAACGAAACGAATAATTGATATTTTCTGTTAAGGCGGCACTGCTAAAATTAATTATGACTAATTAACGCAGTACCAGTTGTCAAATAAGTATGACGTAAATAGAAAATATATTTACATTTTGATTGGCGCCAAGAAAAACATGCTTGATACTAAGAATAACACGGACTGCATTTCTTATAACGTTTGTAAACTGTTTTCACGAAAACCTCTTTGTCACTGGTCCGGTCACATAGCGGACCATTTGGCATTCTGCTACACGGCCGCAGAACAGGACGGTGAACAGGTGGCAGCCTCGTCAACAAGGTAGTTACAGAAAAAACCGGAATGAAGATGCAAACTCCAATGTTGTGCGCTCAGCTTAATGAATCTCATTATATTTTAACCATTAATCAACTTGTCTGCGCAAAAAGAATCATATCCTTGGGATTTTATACCAAAATATAAGCACCATAGTGTGAAGCACATAGTATAATGTGTACTCTCAGTCTTCATGTGCGTTGGTGCTACACTCTTCAAAAGAAACAGGTTGGATTTTACATAGCTCACTGTTACACTGCTTGCTTAAACACTATCTGATAGTGTAGTTTGTCCGGAACTAAAATTCTGTTGCATGTGTCTATTTCTGTGGTAAGGCGTCATTCAAAATGTAGGCCTTTCTATTACGACGTAGTGAGTTTGACCAGTCTAACAAAAGTTCAATGTTTTCCGTCACTGACACCTCAATTGTGCAGCAACGCTGGTTGGAGAAACTTCGAAACAGTCAGCAATTATTCCAAATGAAACTAAAGACAAAACTCTATGGAATTGACTCAGTTCACCAGACAAATAAACACAGCAAATTGGTTTCCAACCGGTCAAGAACTTCCGGAACGTCAGATGGGTTGCGTACTGATCTCAGGCAATCTGGAGAGCCAGTAATTGCAATCCAAAGGGCGTCTTCGGTCTCACCGGCATCTCGTGCAATGTCTCCACGGCCAGTGATCCATGAGGATGATTTATTGACGACCGAACGTGACGTGCAATCTAAACCACTACAGTATGATACAACGATTTTACAAAACTCGCCCAACGATAAAATCCACGCCTGCACTTTCAACAACTCACCAGATGATACACCTGACGTACTTCATGAGAAATCTCCTGAAGATCTTGATCTGTACTTCAAGGATTCACTAGTAAAGGTTCGACTTAGTATGGATCCTACTATACTGAGTTCTTCGACAGGGAGAGAGAAATACAGAGAAACATCACCTTCCAAGCTGGATTGTAAAACTACCCAAAAAATGCCTGTAATCGATGATCAATGCATTCTCGACGAATCCCAGTCAACATCAACGGCTAGAGACAGTCGACCAACGAAGGTTGAATTTTTGTACAATGCAACTGGGCTACAAGCTTTTTCCCCACCACTCTCTCCGACGTTACACAGACCATGTGCAAGCGTTCCATCAGCTGTGACTTTGCCCTGCTTCTACGATCAATACGTGAGTGAATCAGACAGCGATGAAAATAAACCGCAAGCAAGTTCAAGACGTGCTCGACCAACCAGCTCGTAAGTACATTAGTCATGTTTGCCGGTTGAATTCCAGCATTTCTGGGTCTTGTGTTCTTCTGAGTTACTGTTGGTAAGCAAGTGAACCAAGATGGTACTTTAGAAAATTTACTATCAGACCAGAGTATTTCTAATAAAGTAGAATCAATTTGCTAATTAATGACTAGTTTTCTGAGAGTTCAGACAGTAGAAATTGAACCCAGTTCACTTAAGGTCAGTCATATCTGACATTTTGGTAAATTCATCGACTGGGTCCTTTCTGAAGCAAAAACGTGCAGGTTTCACTTCAGCTGGGGGGTAGCACAATGCCTAATCCTTCTTCCATTGTCAAATTAGGCTCCAGTCCGCATGTTTGTGACGTCAGCCTGCTGAACAATGTGACAGAGGTCCAACAGAAAATGGTACCGAATCTGTCCTTGGTGTCTGTTTTCTATATAATGCTTAAGTCCTCAATTACTTAATTTTTACAGCTTTCTTTTTTGTTTACTACATTTTTATACTATCACCTTCATTTATTTCTGTGTAGACTGCTGACAAGTTAAAACACCATACACATACATATATTTGGTAACTGCACTGTATTCGGTATACACATGTATTCCGTGCCACTTTGTGTTCCTTCATTCTTGATCTTCTCATTGGCACACACTTCACACGTCATCACAGCATCTATTTCCACTTATTTCCACAAACTACGATATGTCATTACACAAGGCCAACCACTTACTACTGTTGATCGGTTTTCACATGTGACCACTAGTGACAAACCACAGATTCGATAAATCTACCACCATATCCACAATACACTGTTCAACGTTTCTCGGATAGCATTCTTATCACCTAAAGAATGAGATGGCCGCCTACCTTGTTCTTTCCTGCTATTGCAATAATATATATTTATTATATACATGTTAGAGGTAAATTATCTAAAACAAACGTTTTGCAGCGTTTGTTTTGTTGAACACCTAAACTCTTTTTCAAAAATGTAACCGTCGTACTCCAACCGCACACCGAAATGTTCCAGAGCCGTACAGTATGTCATATTCCGTTGAAGTTCAGAAGGAAGTGTAAAAACCTTGTTATGAATATGCGTTTCTGAAACCAAACAACTAATGTGAGTAGTCATATTGATCGAACATCACCCACAACTGGTCGCAGCTGGCGCATTCCCATAGACTTTCCGGTCATCCCTTGTTGAACAGAAGAAGCACTGGACTCGAGTTTCGGTTTCATTAGAGCTCGTCAGCAATGCATATCCTCGCCGCTGTTGGTAATCTGAGTAGTGTCAATCACTCTACAAATCTAAATCAGGATTCTTCCTGGTTGTTTCTATGTGCAGAAATCGCAATACATCCCATGGTTGATTGATGAGGCAAGTAGATTGTTTGATAAGTGCGATAAAATTTTTCGTAACACATTTCTTTTTACAGTTTAGGTTCCTTGTCACATGTGTTCTACAAACCGCCTTCACAGATATTAATACACAAATATACGACGATCTCTCTTTCTCCGTAGATCTCTCCGTATTGTTCGTCCACTCTCTGCGTCATCCACAAGTGGTGAAAACCTCCGCCCAGGTGAAAAACCAAACTTCAGCAGCTCCTGGAAATAAATGCTTTGTGTATAACTTGTTGCGGAATCAACCAAATGGGAGCACTGTCCTTCGCTCGTACCTGTTCTTGTCGTTTGATATCAGCACGCCTGTAAACGTCAGGGTACAACTAGTTGTAAATATTGATCAAGAAAGCAGATAAAGTCATGTGACAATATGTTGTGTTTGAATCCTATGTTCTAATCATGTTCAGATGCACCTCAACTGGTTTTATCGATGTAAATGCTTTTTGTCCATACACATTTTTTGTCATGTTGAATTGACGGATTCGATAACAAACATTTTTGGGAACACTGTGATTCAGATCGCAACGCTGATAAGTAATAACAACTGATTCAAAACCGATATAAAACTGATGTCACTTGAATGTAGACCTCAACTTCCGCGAAGATACTTATCAGAGAAAGCGCACACGGAATCAGGTTGTTGGGAGAGAGAACAGTTTATACTGGTTCCATATGACAGAAATATCAATTTCACTGTCTCGTTATCAGAGCAGTAAACTGAACAGCATAAATTTGAGAAGACGAGGTCAAATGACCGTTCAGGAAGAAACGTGGAAAACCTAGATTGTGGTGCAGCATTCATGTATATTTCCGTAAAACTATTCGATATAACGAAATGACCCTGTAAAAAGTAAACTTTTGAAACGTTCCACAGTAAATCACTTTTTGTCAAGGGTGATCAGTTATAATGCAGTTGGGGGTTGCCATGAACTACTAAGCGGGAAAGTCTAGTTCCGACTTTGCTTACGCAGTAACTGAACGCTTAAACTTAATAGCGGACCCCGCGGCACTTCCGGATATTTCACGCCATTTATTCATCCTGCACTAGTACACCTTTTCAACCGAATGGATCGGAGGTAACTTAGTCTGGTTACTCTCTTTACTAATCGGTTAAAACGGCAGCTTGCAAGACTGATTTGTTATTTGTTGCCCACCGTAAATTAACCATCCCGTTTTTCGTGACATCCACAATAGTGTTTGTCAACGTACTTATGAATATCCCAACTTACACAGTCGTAGGGAAGAAAGCTAGCGCTATTTCCATGTTCAGTAACTTAAACTTGAATTTAGAAAAACGTAGTGTCTGCTCAATCAGAAGAAAATACCTTGAAGACTCCCAAGCCTTTTCAGGATTGGGACGTCTACTGTTGCCAAACGATGAATAAAACAGCTGTTTCCTAGTATAATCAAGGTAATATAAGTCAGCTTCATCAGTCATGTCGTATAGAAAATCTTTTCTACAACTCATTACTTAGCAAAGGCTTCGCATTGCATCTCAAAATTTAAAATCCCGATTGTTATGATCTAAAGTTTATAAAACTTTGGAATTAGATATTGTCTTTTACCGTGAGCACATTACCTAATTTTGTTGACTGCATGCTATGAAGCCCACTCACTTAAATGAGAATGTATAATACAACGATTGATATATTTCGTGATTTAGAACAGGTAAATATGTTTTGCCAACACTTGGCAAGTAACTTGATAGTGACGTAGTAGGTCTTCATTTAACTACGTCCCTTGTCATCCTAACAAATTCACCGCTTCAACGATAATTTGCTAAATGTGCATCAGCAAACGAGTCGCTTGATGTACTAGTAACGTTCAGTCAAGTGTGTTTGATCTAAAACACCATCTCGCAAGCCTCAGTGACTGAATAATCAGTCAAAAATAATCAGATTATTATTTAAAGTATGGTTAGTAAAATCTACGTTTTCTTTTTGAATCTACGTTATCAAATTCAGTGTGATAGGGTAACTTTGCGGTCAGCCTCTTATGATTGCTTCACTACAGCAGAGGTTGCATACTAAAGCACACGCTAGACTTCCAATAAGCGATAGTTAGGGTTGTTTCCAACTAAGAGGCTATGCTTGCTTTCTTCTGAAATATTTTTCTCGTTCGCATTCTCAAACATACGGACGTTTTCTACTAGTTATGGTGAAACATTTTGCTTTGTCAGCCATTCTTTGTGAAACATTCAACACAATTCCGGGTGCCTATAAGCACTGTCTGTCTCTTCCTATCTCTAACATTCTCATGTATCCTATGTGGAATGGTGATGATCAACCGAAAAAAAATAAACCATGAAAGATCGATACCTAAACATTATCATGTTTTCAATCATGCATAAGATGTTACATGTGTGTACGTGTATCTATAGTTTATCCCAACGTCTGAGTTCGTTACATTAGGTTGTCATCAACCTAATCTTAAAGAATCGTGAGCTAATGGTGAACAGGTGGGTGGTTATATGCAAGTTGACGTAGTACTGTCTACTTTAGCCGCTTATGGCCATAACATCTTCATCAGCAGACGGTCACCAACATGTATTCGTTCAAAAAACCTAACACAGTCATCTGCTGTCCATTGCTGCACATATTGACAAAGTCCTACACGACTGACCTGTTGCATCCAAGAAACACTGTCGCATCATGTTATCTTTTTATCTTTTGGGCCTAAATTTACTGGGTTGAGTTTTTAAGTCTGTCAGCCATAGAAACTGAGTAGACGCTTCAGGGCACCTAAACAAAAGATGGATATTCAATCAACGTGCTATTCAGTAGCTCGTTTCCCTGTAATTTTCCGCTTTATATGTGTTAAGTGGATAAAAGATCACTGTGCCTGTAATTCGTATCAGTTTTCACAGAACTTGCTAGCTGGCAACCGCTTGTGTAGTGTTGGCTTACTGACATTCTAAGCTTGTCGACAGCATGTTTCGTCTGGCTGCTGACTAATAGGCGGTTAGCCAACATATAAAGCACTGAAATAACCTTCAATCAAAGTAAGTTAGGCTCTACTGTCCATACAAATAGACTCAAAGGCAAATGATGGACAAAAATACAAATTAAAATCGTGATTGCAGTGAAGCAATTGACGTAGTACTTTGGTTGTATTCCTAGTCAATTTGGGTAGACTTTTAAAATAAACAAAAACTTAAAGGTTGAACTGAAAGACTTTTATCTCTTAGGTAGTTTGCATATAAACAGCCATTTTCAGCCATTCTGTATGTAAACCCTGAAACACTTCCTTCAAGTTTCCAGAGAATCTCGCAATCGATATTTGCAACTTGCAGTTCCCGGTCATTTCCAACAAACGTTTAAGGGTTAACACAAGTTAAGCAGAGCAAGCTAAGCGGTGGTTCCTCCTAGAGTTTCCCCTCAAGACGGACAAGTTTCCTATAACGATCACTTTCATCATTGACTTAGAGCTCCCATGACGATTGAAAACCCTAAGCATTCTACCTCCAAATCCGATCTTCCGACAGCATTTTTGGTCATAATTGGCTTGATTCTCCATGGTTTTCACTGCAGTTTTATCTCAATGTCTGGTGGTTAGGCTATATCAGACAGCTGGTTTTACCATTCTCCACCCAACACAGGTTGTAGTACTCCTTTGGAGTCATTATTGACCTCAGTTTACAAAAGCAAATATCACTTCTTTCACGTTTCTACAACTCAAGCCACGGCAAGATAAGCCGTAAGTATCGCATCCGGGTGAACCAACTGTGAACTGCAAATTGATGGTAGTTTACTTTACTTACCAAATGCGGTCAAAATTTTCACCTGGCATACAGTGTAAAAGCGAAGGATGCTCCTATCATCTGGCATTTCAGTATGCATAGCCGCTCGTATGTTATAAGCCTGGCTTATTTGGTAACAACGGTAGCATAGGCCCTTGAGAAACAGTGTGCAAAATGTAATATTAACCGCGTTATACTTAACTAAGGTACTAGGCCGTACAGTCTTTTACTGGGAGCTACTTTATAACATAACGTGTGCTCCTTAATCGTGTCGCCTGACCAGCCAACACATGGGCTTGCGTGTATCCCCCAAATAGTGATAAACTTCAGAAGAAACTCATTTTTGTCTACTCACTTAGTGATGTCTATGGAGATGGACTATTACCTACAAAATTAGAACACGTTATGTAGATCAGCGAGTACTGTATGCATGAGGTTCAGTACCCCCAGCAGTAATAAAGTGAGGTTGTTAGTGAAATGCATAAAGGCTGTCGGGGTACGACTTTGAGCTGCGACCGTAGCTGTTGTCATTATCCTCTATAAGTTACGTCTGTGTGTCTCGAGAACGTTTCTACAAACTCACCATCACATTTGGCCAATTATGCTGAAGTGATATGAAACGCCCATGGGTTTGAACTGACTTATCTATGGCTGAGCGCACCTATGGCACGTTTTGCTTTAATTCAGTTAATCGGCATACTCTTGAACGTACCCAGATTGCCTCCCTGGTTTTACACATTGCACGTTATAGCTTTAGTTTATTTCTTACTGAAAAGCCCGTAACTCTAACAGACACGTTGACATATTCCTCGTGAATAAGTTAGGTGATAAGCTTGTTTTTTCAGAATAGTTTCATTTGAATCGTTTATTATTGGCTACCACATCGTGGCCGGCAGAACAATCGCGATGATTGCAAAGTTCGATAACCAGTGATAATTCTTGTTATCGCCTACTCTTTGAAACGGCAAGTTTCTTGAGGAAATTTGTTTGAATCATTAGGTCGGTTAACTTATAAAATGCAAGGCGTAATCGAACTGGGTACACATGAAAATGAAGTCGGCCAATATATTATTAATAAATTTATCAGCGATATGTATAACGTGATTCGGCTACGCTAGACCGTCTGGCTGGCATCTAGCTGAATTGCAAAAGTACTTCTCTAGCAGCAACTGTTTACAGGATCTTCATAATAAAGTCTTAAAATTTTGATGCGGCCAGCACTGTAGTATTTGTTTATGTGCTACAAAGCAATTTTCGCTAATATGTGCTTACAAGACCTATACGTGATGACTTTTGGTTTGTCCTCTCGAACTTTTGTTTTACTAGAGAGTTGAGCATGGCTTTTGTTTGAAACACGACGTAATTATTTTTTCCATTTAACTCAACATTTTTTCGCTAATACCCACTGGATTAGTCCTGGATAAAAACTGCATTTACTGTACATCTCAGTGTTTAAACTATTGTACTTAAGTTGGAGCAAACGTATTGATTGACATAAAGGGACAATAAGGTCAACCGTTTAATCAAAGTTTTGTAATCTATTCACTTATTAAACTCCACTTTTATTCGACTGAGAAAACAATCCACTTGGGAAACGGTTTTCATAAAACCGAACTCTTCAACTGTACGAAGTCACGTGTTCCTAGTCGAAGGCAGTTTTCGTTTATTTTAAAGGTAATTGCCAATTTAACGACCACAAAGTATGAAACATCAGCTCATCAAAAAGGATAATAAAAATGATGGCTCATTGAAGTAAATGATTTATCCCCTTACGAACCTCAAATAAATTAAAAAGAGTACAATTAATTAACAGCGTCAATTCGGTCAAAATTGACTATGCTAGAGTCCAATCAATGCGGTGGGTGTATGTTTGTGCTTGTGTATGCATACCTATGTCGGCTATCTCACATGTAGCATCGCTTGGTAGTAGAGGTGGAGTGAAAGGTTTCCGTCCAAATATGGTGCCGCGCGATATGGACCATCAATCGATATCAGGTTCGATTTCGATAGAATCGGCTCAGTTAGTGCAATTAATCTGTTAATCTAGCAGTTGGTTCAGATTGCAAGCTTGCTCACTCAGATGACGGTACCTAACGTGATAGCAAGGTGTTTAAGAACAATTATACTCATCGCATATCCGTGCATTTGACTAGAAGATAGTGAAAATTCTCTGTATGAGAAAACGTTAAGCTTAAGCTGTTGAATCTATTGGAACAATTGTGTGTTTATCACTTAGTTACGCATATTTTGTGAGCCTAGTAAAATTAACTGAGATTGAGACTGTTCTAACATTCCAGAAAATGTCCAAAAAGGTGTGGTTGAAAAAAAATTGGATTGTATACGGTATTAAAGAAAATCTGCAAAGCCTCGAATGTAGAAAAACCAGTTGTTCAAGAAATTGAGCAAAGGACAAACCTAATTTTGGCACCGTACAGTGTACTCACGATATAGCCATAAAATGTTCACAAAAATCATCAAACTCAATACGAGTAAATCCAACTGGTAGTGAGAAAATCATATGCACTGGATTTCAAAAGTTTGAGAAATATGAACACAGTTGTATATAGGATAATGTTACAAGTAAGATAAGTTACGAATAACACAGGCAGGTAAATGACAAACGTTTTTGAACGCTCAGTCCACACAGATGGGCAGAGGATACTAAGATGCGTCTTCTGTAAAACATTCGATTTTGCCCAGATCGAAATAAACATTTCAACAGTTTTATTATAAGCCTACATGGAGCATGCTGGTCGCTGCCTTTTCTTTTTCTGTCCCTTATTTGTACAGTGATATATATATTACTGATAAGCATTAGGTAACCTGGTTGACTAGTATCACTCTAACCAGTTTCGCATGAGTAAAGAATCATTGGTAGCATAAGCTATTCTAAAGTTTGGTAACAACGTTGGATACGTGAGAGAAAAACTTCAGTTTAATAAGTCGATAACTGTAGATAAAACAGATTTTGAGATTTTGTGTCTGTAGACACAAATGTGACAGAGCTCAGCAGGACGATGTCCAGTAACTCGTGTAATAGACTGAATACGCACGCGTTTTCATATGACGATCAATCTATAATTAGTACATACACTTCCGTCCCCAATGTTTGTACAACCGACCTGGGAACCAGACTGAAAATTGTAAGGTCAGTACAAACGAGCTGAAAGGATAGAAAATGTTCAAGGTCAACAGTTGCGCCGCTGGTTATAAAGATGAACATTTTTTAAGCCATTAGTGAATATTGGTAAAATTTACCACGTGAAAACCAGTTAAGAATATGGAAAACATGAATGACCTACTGTAGAAAAATCCAGGTTTTTATTTAATAGAAGCTTTTCTTTGTATCTACATTAGAAAAATTCAGTTTATGTAACAGCTGCTGGATGGTTGTGAACTTTTCAAACCGAGTGACATACTTCTGCTCAAAGCTGCCTTGTTTGTTATCAGCACGAGATGAAAACAATTTTATATTGAGCTTCTCTTGGTACACCATCTAGTTCATCATTTGCAGTGCGACTCACAAAATAAGGTGGATTACATCACCAGCGTGTAACCACAATTAATTTCGTTACTTCTGTGAATAAATCCAGCCACATATATAAATGATATCAACTTTCACATAACTATAGAGCTCGTGGTAGCAATGAGGTTTAGCGTGAGTGAAAATCAAAACGATTATTTTTCAAAAGAAGTCGGTTAAAAATTATATATCACCATAAAACCAGTTATTAAATGGGAATATAACTGATTATTTTGACCAAATTCCCAGATAACAGTCATTCATTGTTAGAAATGTTTGTCAATTCCGGAAACATTACTGAATTGAGACCTAGCAAGAAATGTCGATCTGCAAATAATTTTGCTAATAATTGTAATAGCTAGTGAGAAAATCGATATTGTGAATTTATTGGATAGTCCTAATCCACTCACAGATACCAAATCCCAGAGAACTGAGTTCAACAAAATTCACAAAATACCACAAACAGTTTTTGTTTATATTCCCAGCAACAGAGAGGCGCAAAATGGAACGAACCCTCTCAAATAAGCTGAAATTGTCAAATTGTCTACAAATTGATTGCTACATATGTAACATGCAAGCCGACTGTTTTTGCTCTGGTTGTCCGTAACGCCTGCGGACTAACTCTGTGGTAATGTGGAGACACCGTGGAACAACGTTCTTTCGAAGTAGGGGTTCCAACGACAGTCCTGAAAAAGGAAACAACAAGAAACAGACATGAGCCAAAGGCCCAGTAAGCCATGCACACGACTTACACAAACGATATCTAGAACAGCGCCGACAACACAGCGGCACGCTCCGTCACCAATTCAAATTCAACTAGGGCGCGCCCGCTGGTTTCGGTCGCACATTACACATGGGTCTGAATAATCCGACCTTGCGAAAAATGTGTCATTTAATTAACAAAACTAGCAGCTACTCAACTGTTATCTAACCAACAAGCATCCCTCAATGTAGTCCTAAAAAATGAGGATTACTTACTGTGCCTAAACAGTCTAGCATATTAGTTCTATTCTGCACGGCGAATCTGTAGAAGAGACACTGCACGTTATCCGTGATGGTTGCCGGTGAAACTTCTGTCTCCCAAAGCAACATTCCTCTAACGCAATCAGGAGACAGGTCACTGTTGAATCAACTTAACTCAGATTTTTAAAGTGAAATTAGCATACGATCGTACCACTAATTCTTTTCATTTTTTGAATTCTGGTGGTCAAGTGTATATTCATGGTGCTTATTTCGGACTTGATCAACATTCATATGAAAACTATGAGAAAGGTTCTAGTAAACACGCGGTGTTAACCACTGGCCCCACAAATCGCAAATACCCTAACAAAAGTGCAAACACGTGAATATTCACATTTTCAGTAAATGAAAAGATAACTAGTCCCACCGACTCCAATACGAAGGTCTTTGTATCCTCTTTCACAACTGTAATTCAAACTTCAACTTTTGCTTTGATCCGCCAGTGCTATGCAACGGTCTCCGACGAGTAATCTCGGGTGCGGATACGTCGAGTAAGAGGTCATGTCGTTTTGAAGAAAAAATAAACATCATTGGATTTAAATGGAACGAGTTTTATGTGCAGAAACTCCCGGAACTAGAAGATTAAGAATAAACACGGTGAGCAGGAATGAAATGAAAAATCTTGTGGAGAAATTTTCCACGAAGGAGAAGAAAGTAATCATGGGACTTATGTGGACTTATATCGATTCAAATGATGGACTTCATGATTACGTTTTTTTCTCACCCGTCTAAAAATGTATCCATTGGCGTTGTGGTGATATGGTTTTTGTTGCTTCTGCGAACAGCAACAGGGTTGAAAGCAGCAGCACACTCATTTCTTGTGCCATGTAGTCAACAACTTGTTGATTGGAGCAGTAGCGAATACATTGAGCGAGTGAAATCTCTTCACGAAGATTGTGCAGATGCTGGTTTACCTGCGATGCCCACTTCGCAATATTCCAGAACAAGATCTTATACTGAAAGCTGATCCTTGCAGCATAAGTATGTAACCGATAGGGAATTAGGTTGTTAATTTCGAGAAAATTACATTGATCAGTCCTTTGGAAATCCTCACTTCTCTACTATTCTAAAACAAATAATACTCCTAGAAGTAAAATATGCATAGTTAAGAGAATTCAAAGAAGCACCGGAGAAGAATAATTATGGTTAGGTAAATGAAAGGCTAAAACTTACACAAAATATGAACTTTTGTAATGCGTGTGCTGAAATTACTTGAAACAATACAGAAATCACTTTTCAACTCAAAACCGGCAAACTACGACCTCTAAAATCAATAACAACGAAAACTGTTTGACATGAATCTAAGAAAAGCCGTTTCGTTCTGCACTTTTTATTGTATAAAGATAACTTCGAGTTCAGACGCATTCTCTTAAAACTTGAATGGTGGGATTATCAATTGTAGCACATGACTGAATAATTTCAACACAACAGGTCTAGCATAAAATACCCATTAAAACCATGTGATCATTCTTCTTTGACTGCTGACCTCGACCAATTGATTTACATGTTCATGAATGCACACTCGATGATATACCGTTCAATCCATTAGAAACCATAAAAACCTTCGGGTGGTTCACCATGCCTGAAGAGTAATTTTCCGTGTCGGTAAATGGACCGGGGGCGGAAGAGGCATTGGACACAATGCTTTGCTGACGTCAATAGTAAAACTGATAATTTTACAGGTGAAATTTAAAAGCTTTCAACAGAAGAATTCGTAAGAACACCACCGACTATGCCACAGACTGATGTGACTGCAGAATATATGTGGTGGTCTTTACTGTGGATAAGGATGTTCTAGTTGCGGAAGTAGATTTTACTCACACTCGCGACTTACTACAATGAACAGCATATAAATAATAAACTATTCTGTGGAACCTCAAGGCTGTGTACAAAATTATCTCGTAGCTCTTCTTCCTTGGTTATTCCAAAGACGCCAGTTTTTTTCTGCTACCAAAACTATTGTTTTATTTGCTGGAAGATGGGACGTGATTTTGGTCCTGCCCATTAAACTTTGAATTAAATTAACAGGTTTGTTTCCCATTGACTCTAGAAAAACAACTAAACCTTCGCAATTTCTTCGACTCTATTTCGACTATTCAACTAGACGTTAGTTCTCCACAAATGCCTTTTCTGCATAAAGACCATCGCAGTACAGATAATGGGGGTTGACAGACCGTATGAAAGGATTCCAAGTTCACTGTCTGTTAACGTCAACGTAGTTCATTTGGACTGAATACAAACATTTTTCCAGCGCTTAAAACTATCGTCGTTCAGCAGTCTAACAGACTAATGATTACTTGTTACACGGAACAAAATCTTGCTAAGTAGAGGCGTCTATGAAATGGCTGTGGAACAGCCACGGTTGATTAATGAGCTGATGGTGATCAAGCTGATACAGTATATTAATGAAACAGAACTTTATATGAAGCATTCGAACGGAAATGAATGGGCCGCGTAGTAATACCTTGTCATATAATCCATTGGAAAATGTGTTGTAAATAAGTGTAATATGGTCATGGTAATTTTCAACACAAATGTGAATTCTGAGACTGTAAGCTTAGCCTTTTGTTCTAGCCCTTGAAGCTGTGTCTAACGTCAACCTAAGCAACAGGGAAGTCCGCGTAGTAAAACACTGAAATGGTTTAATGCTAGCGGACTACTGACATTAAGACCATAATTGTGCTTACGACCTAGTTAAGAATACACTGACGAGCAGACTGACATGAACTTCAGATAGAATGTCTGCCTGGGAAAATCTGCCGTATATAACCGAAAAAAATGTAGCCGAACTCATTGAATAAAGCAAAAATAGTGGTAAAACAATCAATACCTTTTCAAATAAAAACGCTTAGTGTGTAACACTTTCGGTCCGGTTAATAGAAATGTACAACATTGCGCAGGATATCACCAAGTGACTGTGAAGTTATCTGTACAGAGATTACTTCCGTCATCGTGTTTCAGCTTCGTCCAGTCAACTTTCAGTCACCTACACTCGTTTCTATTTCGAAACTATTATTTTGTGTCAGCTGCAATAATTTACGACAGATAGCCACCGGTTTTCTTCGTTTGACACCTCGATTAGCCATCAGTGACTATCCACTGTGGACATAAAGGGAGGAAGTGCACACGCAGCGTGGTCACCTCACGCAAGGCGGTCACAAATTGGGGGTGCACGTTCTAGCAGGTTTTCATGCTAAAAAGTTTGCTTGACTATGTGCGGCGATGGTAGTAGGTAATCAATCTTTACAACACTCCATGAGATCAGGCAACGAGTTTAAGGTAGCAAACTGATTTCACAGTCGGTGAGGAATTTATGTTCTATGCAATGGCCATAAACGCAAGAATGACGAAAGAATTGTCCCAGCGAAGTCCGAAGGAAAAACAGGGAGGGAGACAAGAAAGCGTGCTTCGTATACTTTGGAAAACAGCAGGCCATGGAAAACACGAGGCTGGGTGGACAGACATAACCGCTTCTAACATTAGGCTCTATAGTCAGACAACTTTCCCCAACGTTTGGAGAATACAGATAAAACATTTTAGCTGATGGCTTCTAGTTTACAGAAAAATTTTGTTCACTTGCTGACAAAATAACTTTATTCGATTGTTACCTTGACGAATCTTTATTCATACTAAGGAACCAACCACCAACTTTTCGTTAAACGCAAGGCAAACAGTCCCTTGCAGTGATCGTTCTTGATCTTATCGATTTTTCTACAAATAACATTAATTAAAATACAACAAATAAATCCTCGGATGCATCGCAATTGTATTGATTAAAAAAGTAAGCTGTAAAGGCATTTCGCTTTAATACATCAACCGGATGTCCGAAATACCTAAAAGATTGGATTATTGTCATTTGTGCCATGTTATCATTGGCTAACTTTAGAGCGGTTTCTAATCGAAAATATGATATGTTGGTAGGTTAACATGCACGTACAGATCCAATGTTTCATCTGCTATACCTAACGCTTGCCAGTTTGTATACCATTTAACTACATCTATGTGTTCACTTGCACTTTCGAACATAGCTGAAGAGTAAACCTAATCATGCTGCGTTCTCTTCCGCGTTTATTCCTCGCATGGTCATAGAATTTTGCTTTTCATAGTTTTTACCACTGTTTTGTTTGCGTTTACTCAGTTCGCTTTGATTATTAAATGTTTGGTGATTTACCACTAGTAAATTGAGATTTTTAATTTTTGTAGGCCATCGTCATCAAAAACTGTGCATTCCCTTTGACTTTTTGGTTAATAAATTGTTGGGGTCTTTACTCCATACAGCTAATCATCAGTGCTTACCGTTGTTTCGGCTACACATTTGAGCTTGTCTATCTTGCATAGGTGGTGACTGTGTTGAGTATGGCGGCGTGAATCTCACGCGTTGTCCGGCCACACTACCGTCAAAGAAATAAGTGTATTACTGATGAGTAGTCGGGGATTTGGCTAATTTCAAGGTAAACATCACCCACAACTGATCGCAGCTGTCGCATTCCCATAGACTTTCCAGTCGGCCCCTCCCGAAAAGAAGCACTAGACTCGAGTTTCGCTCTCGTTAGAGCTCGTCAGTATTGCATATCTTCGCCACTGCCGGGACTAGAACCACGACCACGCTGTTCATGAGACAACGGTGTTCACCACTGCGCCATTGACCTCACGTTGTGAACTGGTTAGGTTTACTGTGAGTCAGTTTACCGGAAGCTAACATATTCATCTCAGAAGTAGTGGTAGCAATTCCAAGTCCAGACAAAACCGACAGTCTAGATTTAAAGAAAAAGTCGTAACGGGTAGCTCAGGTTGTAGCAAATCAGCCATCTAACAAGGCACAAGTCAGTTGCTTGGAGTGAGACATACAACAACTACAAAAGGGATGTTCAACCCTTAAAAGCGCCTTAAAAATTCAGCAGAAAACACTTTGCACAAACTTGATTATTGAAATTTAATAACTCAGATCGAAGCAAACTGTTCTCAGGTGTGCACCAAGTTGTACAGTGCAGACATGGATGTAATGTCTGAGCCAAGATTTACTTTGATGTATTTCGTTTTGAGTGCGTAACTAGTGAAGATCTTCTTGATCATCCCACTGTTTAGAAGTGTACATACTTCTATCGTTTATTCTCATAAGCATTCACCTGTTAATTTGACATCAGCTAGAAAATGGGCTGGCAAATTTTGCCTCTATAAAGTGACAATCCAAGCTGTCAGTACAAACCATGAGATTGTCCTTTCCTTTTCGCTAAGTTCGATGTGAATAACTTTTTTCGACTGATTCTCTCTTACTAACTATTGTGCCCCTAATT
>JTDE01000110.1:366508-376832 GCA_014338405.1 Paragonimus skrjabini miyazakii | reverse complement strand
GGATATTGAATTGAGGAGGGTTGATTAAGGCCGGTGCTCCACTGGTGGCCGGTTTTTTGGCTCCTTTTGGACAGTAGGCTAAAAAAGGGTTATTTTAGTAACCCGAAATATAATGACGGTCCTAAGCATCAGGATAAAGTCGTTAAATGGTGAGCCTGGTGGGGAAGTGGGACTGGGTTGCATTCAAAAAGTTCTGAAGACAACACCGATCTAATTGAAGACCGAACACCCCATCCATGGCATTCAAATCTTTTGATTTATTTGTAATTCCTGGCTAACATTAATGATTCAATAAACTTTCTTATCTCTATGCTTACATTGGACAGCTTCTGCTGTGTGCAGCACCAACACGACCAACACGCAATGAGTTTCCGCGTCTGTACAAAAGTACACGCACGTGCGCGCCCACGGTACAGAAAACTGAGTGTTGACGCTCTTAATGTGGATGAGATTGGCAGTATTCACATTGTTGCTTTGAACAAATCCATGGGTTGGTGATGGAAACATGGAGCCGGGTTCCTGGATGTTCCACACATCAGGACGGTGAATCACAGGGCAGTGGATGATAAATCAGAAATCAAAACCAGGTGCGGCATCTCGTCTATGAGGGGCGAAGTCAACCCAAAGGAACTTGGAAAGTAGGCGTGAAATTCGCACAGATAAAGTGTCAGGCAGACAGCTTCAAATTTTACGAACTGGCATCAATAAAAAGTTATGTCGACATTCTAATCGACAATGTTGGATCTCCATTTTGAGTGTCTAATCGCTGAAGGCAATATTTATAGTGATGTTAAAACTGTATATGTGTAGTTGGAGCAACTGAAAACTACGGAAATCAGCAACAATTCGCTCCGATGCCTTCGAAAATCGAGTAAATGTACGTTAAGTTCACTGTCTTTTTTATTGGACTTCGTGCGTATTTCCAAGACGTCCTTTATGGCTCTTTGCTGCACAGTTTCAAACAGAGTCATACCTCTCTTGAGATGGGAAGGCCAGATTGCGGTGCCATTCTTAAAACGAGGCTAAGCAAATGTGTCGCAACAAAACCTAAAGAATGCGGGGTGGAACTCGTCAAAAACCCTCTTGAACATCGTCAAGGTTCTGCTGGCTTTCTTGACATTGGAATCGACATTCGGTGAACTATATGGAAGGGCTACGGTCCCTAACTCCTCCTCTCTGTGGGTATAAGGTGAGGGGCATTACCACCAAGATGGTAATTGGGGCAAGAGGTTAACCGAATACGTATTGTGTTTGTGTTTCCTGACGTTGAACGTAAGAGGACTGGTCTAAGACTGGAGGAGTGGCGTGATTGGATTGCAACACTAAGGGCCGAAATACCCGAGAGTTTTAATGTTGCAACGAGGTCTAGCATTATCGGAAAGTAGTTGCAAGAGCAAAACAGATGAGAGACTACCCCACTTACGTAGACGAGGAAGAAAATAAGCTCGGAAATTAGGCCCTGGGGAACCTCATCATTTCTGCAGTGAGAGTCAGGTGCATGAATTGACACTAACACAGTAACAGTGGTTAGTGGAGTAAGACCGTTGCTACAGAATCAGACTGCCATGAACGCCAAGGTTATGTAGTATCCCGAATAACACAGGCGTTATGTACTGAAACAAACGCCTGAGAAAAATCCGGATATGCAACACCCACTCCTAGGCCTTGATCAGCTGGCCACGCCCGGTGATAAGTGGCTAAAAATAGATTTTGCCCTTGGGAATCTTCTACAGAGGTCATACTTGACTTTAGGAAAATATTTTTCGCGGACAAGCGGCTGAAAAATGCGTCACAGATCAGCGCTTCCAGCACTTCGGAAGCCCTGATAAAAACTTCGAGTGGTTCGTGATTAGTACCAAGGCTACGGTGATTATCACTCACATAGGAGTTCAGTTAGCCACGCTATAATTCTTGGGACCAGGACACCGTCTGGGTGATTCAGTGAAAGCATTCCCAAGGGCTGACAATTTGTTTGACGTCTTTAAACAAATCAGGAGTAGAAATTTCATACGGCTCAGTTGAGTCACCTTCGAGGTTGCGTTGTTTGGTTGGTACAGCAAGCGAAGACGTGCCTACTGTACGTACACAGTTTGGAAGGACGACGACTTTGATCAAGGTTGACGTTATAAAGCTTAGTATGCAGAAGGTGTTATAATAGTTGGCTGGTAATCTGGTCGATTCAGCGCTTATGAGTCCAGACGAATCCATTAGTTGGAAAACACCCGCCTTCGTTTTGTGAGTTGAAGACAAAAACGGTACTGGCTTTCGGACCTGCATGAAGATCGACCGGTGAGCCGTCGCGAATGGAGTTGACCATCATTAAAAAGGACAGCCATGCACCGTCTTCGAATGCGAGCTCAAAACCACCAACTGGATTCAGTCCTAAATATAAGAAACCTTATCCAAGCCCTCGTTGTATTATAGGCCAGCTTAAACTGAAGTCTTCCGGGAGTTAGCCGCGGGTGGGGGTGTATTGACTTCAAAGCCTCTTTTCAGGTGATCAACAGGTATCATGCAGAGGCCATCACCAGAACTGGATGGACCAGGGCTTTTCCAAGCCAAGAGCGGGTGTTGAGAAATGATAAGTACCACGCTTATTCGCGTAAGGTTTTCGTGATGGGTAGTGGTTTGGTAAGCGATTTTAGTGCCATGAAAAAAAAATAAATATAACGAAAGCATTATCACTCAGACCTGGATTACCACCACATTTAAATTATCGCCCATCGGGTCGTTATTGATAAGGACGTGCTCCAGTTGAGCACCGTCTGTGATTTTGGGTATTTTCCGTTAGGTTCAAGGAATTCACTATGGCGAAGTATATTCCAAGCAATTATTCCTCGGTCCCCCTTGCAAGCCAGAAATTCATTTGATCGCGGACGAGCTGAATTCTGCCATAAAATGTACATAAAGTATATTGTTGTTGCCATTCTTTCTAACTTGTCAACGGCTGGTTCATCTCGAATCTGGTCGAAAGACGGAGGAAGTTAAGTTACACTAACCAAGTAGCTGTCTGAAGTAGCCCATTGCGAAGAACACCAGATAAACTGCACTGATGCAGGTTATCCAGTGTCGGCGGATTAGAAGGCATTTAGCAAAGTGTAAGCGCAAAGAGTTGAACCGCCAACTACGCCGGAAGTTCCATCGGCAAGATATAGAAAAATGTTTTTGATCCCCAGCTCGGAGTCTACATGAGACTCAGAGAGCAATGTTTCGGCATACTCGATACGGATTGACTGTGAGGAACAAGACAGTACGTTTATTTCATTTAAGGTATTGGGCAAACTCTGAGCATAAGTATATAAGCACTTTAAAAATTCCATTGCAAAATATGTGCAGGAATCCGACCGGGCAGTTAAGATACCCTGTCTGCTTGTGAATAAGTTGCTTCCTCACCTATTTTGCTCGAACCGGCCGGGACCGAATTTTGCTTCTGGTTTAGCTACAGTTTTGGGTACCTGAGCATCTTTCAGTAAAACCGTGAAACAACTGTTGCCACTCAAAAAATCCGATCCAAATTTCTTCCTCCCCTCCTCCAAAAGATTTGAGAGCAGAGACAGACTTCAGCGTTAAGACGAAGTTGACTATGTGAACGTTCAATGCTATGGACCTGCATGTCCTAATAATCGACACATTCGAAAATGTGAATGATTCTGCTCGCCTCCATTCGACAGCTGCAAACACCTAGCTTCATCCAACGGCAAGTCTTATCGCTCAGTTTAAGCAGCCAGCAGGACTAACCAATTGGACAGTTTCATCACGATAGAATGTCAGTATCTACAAGCCATCAGCGGAAAATGAGCATAACTTTCAAAGTTTGTGCGCACGTATACTAATGGACATTTCAAATATTAGCTGTCCTAGCTAATAACCACGAGGCACCACGTACGAAGCCCAGAACATCTTTGAACTCTTGGTAACAGCCGAAGCTGTCAACGCTTGATCTTTTAACTGTTCCACCGCACGCTCGCAGGCTTCATCAGATATGTTACGCACTCGCCGTTTAGTGAGTAAAAACCAATTATTTACCGGATTAAACTGCTCACGGAAATACACAACAAACTTCAACCCATGCAATATCATCCCACCTCTTGGCGATTGACTCCAGGAAACGTTACCCATTGGAGGGACAAGTTTCTCTCTGAAAGCCATAATGGCCGACACTCCTGAGCGCTCAAATTGTAAGCCACGCAGCTATCTTGTTCATCAATATTTTATCTGTAACCTTAGGGTGTCGGGTGCTTCACCCATTGGGCGGTAAGTTGTAACCTCTTTATTATTACCGCCTTTCTGCGTCGAAGTTACCACTGGTGTTTTTCAGTCATCGGACAAAATAGCTTTCCGAATCTCTGATTGAACAGCGTTGTCGAAAGCTTGGCAACCCAGCTGGTCAATGACTTGATTATGATTGCATTTAAATAATAACACTCTGAATTTAAGACTCGCAGGTGTGTTTCCACTTTCTTCACGTCTGTTACAGCGCTTTCTTTTTCAACGACACCTTTTCCGACAGTTACAGGTGAAAAATGGCAAACTGTAGTCCCCTCTATGGACTTTCTCAAAGAAACTGTAGAGCACCATAGCTTTTCCTGATCCGCCATTACTCCCTGGTCGTCTTCATCTCACATCTCATCCCTCCTCTCACGCGCGCGCATCGGGCTAACAATCGAATAGTTCGCCAACGATTCAAGTTCATACCGAGTTACGCGTAATCCGTTGATCTGATAAGCGAATTTCTCAACATCAAACGACAGAACAGACAATCCATCCTCGAGACGGTTGATCAGAAGGTGCTCGTAAAAACTGGATTTAATATGGTACTAATGGAATCAATTAAAATTAAAATTAAACTTGTCAACTTGAATGTGGAAAATCTTCATAGATTGAGTAGACAATGGGTCCGAACAACAAAGTTGACAACTAGGCACCACTCAGTAATGGGGGCCATAAAACAAAATTGAGCTCAACCAAACAAATGGTCATAGTCGGAGTAAAGCGACTGTTCGTACATCACGAAATGATAGGAATTATGAGCTACTCAAGGAAATACATGGGAGAATGTCTTATTTGGACACTGAGAATTTTACAGGGCTCAGTCTGATTAATAATAAGGGGAGCGGTTGCACTAACTTGTGTGAGAATAAAGATGACTGATGCAGTTTATTTTTAGAGAAACTCATAGAACATAGACACGCCTTTCAACACTGACCACATAACGCGCAGCAATCTGTCAAATGGAGCTGCACACCTTAACAAAATCAACACTTGCCATGTTTAACAACATCGCTTACGTCATCCATATACGAGGAAAAGCAACGGTCCCAGATCGCTTTCTTGAACTACTCCGCTGGGCATTGGTCTTGGTGTTGAGAATTGCTGTTCCATTTTGACTGATTGGGTTCGGCCTTCAGTATATGATGAAAGCCAACTGGACACGGGGTCTTGTGTAGCAAGGGATGCAAGGTTGACCAAGATGCGCTTACGGGGCACACATCCTTTTGCATGTTCAGGAATAAGAGTATTCCCATATTTTTCCTGTTAGAGGACACCGATATACGGTTTGCGAATTCCACTTGACATTTCATGCAAAAGCGTCTACCAAGGCAACCGCTCTAGAATCATTTATAGTCACAAACTATTCAGGCGCTCATTTCAGAAGAGTCCCGGTATTACCGTGAGCTACTCTAGATGACAGCATGTTCCAACCAATACCTACGCAATGACTGAAATACTTGTCGGTAAGTTAAAATAAATCTCATTTTTCTGTATTGTACAATACAACCTCTAGTGTCAGAACTTTGTTCCGTTTGTCTAAACCTACCAGCAAAGTTAATGTCCCTTGTGCCCATTACTCCCAAAGATAGCGATAGAGCATTCTGTCCCCATTCTCATGGAGCGTAGGCCTAGCTTTATGGATCAGTTTTGAAGAAAATTTTCTTTACAACCTATTATAATTCAAGTCTTTATTCGTATGATACTTTTTGAGTACAACGGAGGTCTCCATGAAAATAAGGTGTCATTGCGTGCACGTGGTACTCCAGATATGGTCGAACTATGGTGTTGTATAGTGTTAGGATTACTTCCGGCCGCATGCTACACAGTACCCGCTCAAACGTAAGCAGTTCAGTGCGGAACCTGTGAGCGGCTGCTGCGCAATGGGGGGAAAGTTTGAAATCATTTTTTATCAACACCCTCAAATTGTCAGCATTTTATACAAACATAATGCTGAGGGAACCCTAAGAACAAAATAATCTTGACGGTTTTTGGCCGTCAGTTACTGCATGGCACTAAAGGACGTTAAGTGGAAAGTCCTCTTTAAAAGACCGCTTTGCCGCCGCCCTGAGATCCTGCGGCAGTTCAGCTGGGTGTGTGGATCCTGCTTTCTTATCACCATGTACGGAGAGAGAAAACGGGTTACTAATCCCAGTCACAGTCTTTTGCAAAATTAAGAAATTAAGGAAACCAAGAAGAATCTTGCAGGACACCGCCAGAGACTAGCTTAAGAATTTGGCTCCCTAACTTTGTTTCAAAATTCTGTTACGCAAGAATTGCTGGACCCAATCGCTTATGCGTTTGGAAGTACAAAACCCGATTAAATCTTGAATGAAATAATAAGGCATCACCGAAATGAAGACTGTTAATCAGGGTAACCCAACTCGGTTTTCTCATTTCCTTCAAGTGTCCTCATACGGTTTGCAGATCAAGCAGACTAGGTTACCTTCCCTAGAAACCCTGTTGTGTAGAGCCAGAAGGACGGATTTGCATAGTTACGAAGAAAAGTTGTAGCTGACTAGACCTTCAAGGCATTCTTCAATAATGCTATTCGGGCAGGTAACCCTAAATAATAATAGCCAAAACTGCTATGTACCACCCACCCAAAACTACCATCTTATTTGAGAAAGGTCCAAAATACTGCAGTAACGTACGTTTCAGAATGTTTTCTTGTGCGCTGACAATATTCGCATAGATATCATCGAAATCTGTCGAATTTGAAAGATTAATATATCTGGAGACCACTCTAGCCTCTACCTCTTTGTGCTGTATAATCTCTACTTTACTGGAGGTTGTTAACCTTACTGATTCCGATAGGATCACCATCCTGTGATCCCTCATCGGGTCTTACGTACCCAAAATTCTGCACTTCACCGAATTCATGTAGATGTTCTAACCAGCCGTGCCATTCTGGGCTACTTACTGTACTAAATGGGTCGTCCCACTCCATCCTTTTTTGGCACAGCTCTTGCAAGGCTGTTCGCGGCAGTAGCCATGAGACAACAAATCCAAGATTGTCAAACCAGTTAGAGAGTATAGAGCGGATACCTCCCCTTGTAGCTGGTTTATCTGCCAGTTTGTAGCTCACAATAAGTTGGTTCGCTTCGGTGTCTCACTTGATAATCCACGCAGGTATGACTTGCAACCTGTCGTAATTTATTTTTCTCACAATGCGCTCAGAACCAACGATGCCATTAAGAACTTCGGAGCTACCCGACAATCATTTGGTTGTGCGAAATCTTCTTTTAGGCTGCAGTGAAGTTAAAATATGAACAAAGTTGACTATCGAGGACGCATCTTCCAAGGAAGACCGGAAAACTCCAGCGTAAAGATACATATAAACGGCCTGGCACACGCTCCGCTCAGATATGTACCTAAATGCTTCTGCTGTTGTCCTCAGAGTCAATTCTGCACAAAAGGGATTAGATAACCTCAAAGGTATGCACCACTGTCCGATTTCCTGCGGGTTCATTCGTAAGATCACCTTGGGGACACCAACGTATCCTCAGTACATCACGGTCTGCTTTAGATACACAAAATTGCAAAAACCTCCTACGTACCTGCCGCGACCACAACCACATAACTTCTAAACATCAGCTACACATCTAAAAATCGAAATCTCAGTTCTCGTCCCAGTAATCTCTGGTAGTTCAGAGATATGGCGCGATATCTTGCTAATCAGTCAAATATCACACGAAGTTTGCTAGGTTTCATATGTTTAAACGCAGGGTGATGTGACATATACGGTCTCTTGACAAGCCGATCAGGTTTGACATTTACGGGTGCCGGTCCGATTTACTCTTTGATAATGGAGAACTGTATTACAGTAATATACATCAAGTGCAACTTTCCTTCACGTAACGAGCGATATCGTACTTTTCTCAGATGTTTCAGAACCAGTATTCGATTGACAGATAAAAGAACTCCCCAAGCTCTCCACAGCAGCGGAGACTGGAAGCGGCCACCGAACAAGCGAACGAGATTTTGAACAGTCGTTAGAACTAACTTATCTCTCTGGGAATGAGATTCTGTAACGTTAGTCGTATCAGCAAACTCTCGGTTGTACAGAGGTCTACTGTGCTTTAAAACAGAAAAGTCTACTTGAAGAGTCCAATTCACGAAGGCGCATGATCTACTGCTTTCACCCAGTGGACCCAAACTCATTCAGTCAAGCGGGTTTCTATTCGCGTTTGGCTGTTTTTGTCCACTGTGCTTATAAAACACATAATCTAATCAGTATGTTTACTTCCCTTTGATGGCTCTCTTCGAACTCTATTTGTAGTGACCAGCGATCGTGTTGCTTCTATGAGGATCACGGCTGCAACCATGTTTATCCACCCGTCTGTTATGTACGTATGATTCTGTGTGGGTCTGCTATAGAAGGTCTGATATAAGCTCATTGCCACTTTCTACAGTCGTGCAGCTAATTGCACGCAACGGACGCTTGTCTTTTTCCTAACGACTCGTCTGTTGTTCCATTCTTCAAGACCGTTTAACCCGGACCTATTCGAGCATTGTTTGACGCACTCGGAGTTTCCACGCACTTTTAGCCTGGCGAGCTTTTGAGCGCCGCCGGTAGGTTGTAGCCCATCTCGCGCTTCTTGTCTTTCTACTCCTGGTTGCCGCCGTTGGTCCCAGACTAGGCTAGAGCTAACTGCTTACCATATTTCCAAACATTGCTGGAAATATAAGGTCTGCTTGTAATCCCGCTGCGTTCTCTAGTTCAGTGCCTGTTAGGATTACGTCTCGATTGCCCTTCAGGAAAGGCGTATTAAATTGTTAGTGGACGATGGTCTAACGCATACCCACTTGTCCGCTACAGATTTTACTTAGGTGTTCCCATCGATCATCTAGATCTTGGAAGGGAGCCACAGGCCCAAACGGCAAATCCTTTTTTATGCAAAGTTCATCAACATCAAAAATTTCATCTGTAGACAATGAAAATAAATTCAGCTTTGATCTGACACATCGAATTAAGTGTGCCACAGAATGTCGTAATTTTCAGCCATAATTAGACTGTAGCAATTCGATGTCCACCAAGAAAATGTTGTTCCCGGAATGCTGTTGTAGCGACCTGGAGATTTCACTTGCCTGCCTACGGTATGATGTTTAAAATAGTTCCAAAACTTATAGCCGCATATTGTACCCAGGGTATTAAGAAAATTTGCATGATGCATGCTGTCCGATTGTTTGTCTGCATGCCATGTGACGACAGCGCAAACCCGAACGCACACGTGTGTCACACACTTCCGGTTTAGTCGCTCGTCGGCAGCCGGTCTCTATCCTCTCTAGCTAACTTACGTGTCGGTGCCATTTCTAACGTTATAGAAGGCCCTATGTATATTTCGAGTAATAAATACTCGATCTCTTCCCTTAACGGCCTTTTGTATTTCGCGTCTGGTTAATTTGCACCTGGGGGAAACGACTTAGTGCAACGTGCACTAAATTGTTCAGCCCATATACCAATCGGTTTTCAGAATTTTTGTTTCGGTTCACTGTAAATTGGTGAGCTTGTTCGAATATTTTATCCCCACAAGTATATCTTTTGTAAAACTGTGAGTTACTAGTTTTATATATTTCATGTATGCTTGTTGTTTGACTCGATTCATTATCCATTCCGCTCTAATGGATGCTTAGCCATACGTTTTGTTAGACGCTTCGGTACCATTCGCGCCATTTCGAGAGAACAATCGTAAATGTTAGTGTGACCAGTTGGAAGCCACATTCGCGCTGCGACGGACTAGTTCAAAGCTAACCCGTTTCCACCACGTAGTTGCGGCACCGCCAACTCACGTCACTGACGAAGTGGACGATATTCTGGAGTTACCGGACTCCACAAAACCGTAGGGACCACTCAAATTAACCGTAATTAGGCGCGTTGGTTTGTCAGACCGCCAGCGTATTTCTCAGCTTTTGAGCGCGACCGAGCTCGTTGACCGTAAACCATCGCAGCTCCTTCGTCACATGCAACGGTTAGCAGGTACGACACAGGTAGAAGAAGCTCTTCTTAGAGAAATTTGGCTCCGGCGTTTGCCTAAGGATATGTAAAGCATCC
>JTDE01000110.1:349036-361979 GCA_014338405.1 Paragonimus skrjabini miyazakii | reverse complement strand
CGAGTAGTAAATATTCGATCTCTTCTCTTAACGGCCTTTTGTATTTCGCGTCTGGTTAATTCGCACCTGGGGAAAACGACTTATTGCGACGTGCACTAAAATTTAATATTTGGCAACGCCGGTTGAAGTATCCACACATACTGGAACCACATGAAGTCGTACGCACTTACTACCGGAACCATCCGTCGTACAGACTAAACTGCTGCGGCACGAGAACAAGCGTGCCATCTGACCTCAGGGGTTGTGCAACGGATGGTGATGCCAACCTGGACAACTGTCTTCATCACACAGATGTCTAGCCAACAATCTGAACCCGTATGTGGCATTTTAGTGTTTTGGATCTAAATACTATATACAATTTATTTGTGAATACGAAATCAAAAGGTGATGAAAACTGAAAGCAACTGACTCACAGTGGTTCGTAGAACTGCGTTGTCTTGAGTCCTATCATACGGAAGTATCCAAAGGATATGATCTTACGTGTCGTTCTCAAGTAACGTTGAAGGTCACAACGGAGATCATCTCGATGACAGGTGAGTCCGGAAATGTGGTGGAATAAATGGTCGATTCCGTTAGTCTATAACTCTCCAAAAATCCGTACACAAGCGACACCGAACGTAGACAGAGAACACAGGACTCGCGACCTTGGTAGCGTAATTTGAATTATTGATTAATTCGATTCACATGACTTAAGCATCGAGTGTACATGCGAATTTGAGGAAGGTGAAAAGGGCGGGGAACGATGAACATTTTGAGGTACAAATTACTTTAAAAAGCGCTATACGAACATACAAAACATCCGTCTAATCGGCAAGAACTAGACCACCTATGAGATACACCGAGCTTGTTGAACACAAAGCATCCTTCAGGAATGTGCGTAAATCCGAACCAACCACAGTGTATGGGACACAGCTTTACGGTAGCTCTCTGGTTATATTTTGATGGAGCTTATTGCAAACATCGCGACTGCTTCCTGTTGTTTGTTCGAATCTGCTTCACACCCCCTCGTGCACCACGAAACTAACTCGGTGAACTCGGTAAACGTCGGCTGGCGCCTTTGGTGGCTGGCATGGTTTGGTTTCTCGGCCCTGTGGAATTGTTGGCCCGGGGTAGCACCTTCCTAATCTCCTGCAATGTATTCAAAGAATTCAGATCCGCTTCGTCGTCCGCCTATTCGAAAGCAACACTGCAATTTACAATGCCAGCGGACAGAGGTGTCAGCACATCAATGTTTTTGACATCGACCCGAGATCTTGCGATATGATACGCTGTCCGCAAGAGTCTTGCAATACCTCTCTGGCCTTTACGCATGTCTTTAATGGTGGCAGGGTTAAACAGTCATCAACTGCCTTGCGAGCTGTCTCTTGAAAATAACGCAAGGGAGGTATTTGTTAATCGTAATTTGCTACTCTAGATTCGGCGTAATATCAAAATTGGTTTGTGAGCTTGCGGTGATTAATTGGATGGTCGTTAAAATAAGTAAACCAGGCCCCTGGCAAATCCACGAGACTCAGCGTAGGTGGGGGGATTTGATTTCGTTGCAGTATCTTCTTGAAGGTTTCAAAATCACAAACAAAGCCAAACGTGGTAATGACGGTTTGTTACGTACTACTTGACAAGCGGGCTTACCAAATTCTGTGGTTCAACCAACGACAATGTCTGGTGTAGCTCTGACCGAGCGACACACGTTTGGACTTCTCGAAATTTGATCTATTTCCCATAGTGCTGTGACAAAACGTATCCCTATAGGTAGTAAAAACAGCACTGCTTTACTCATGACATCCAAGTTGAAATGAGCCTAGTCAGAGGTAAGTAGGTGTTCCAAAGAATGGGACGGGCACTGGGACATGGGGTCTAGGAACGGACCTCTGTCCTCTCGTGAACAGCGCAATGAGCCAAAATAAGGAGGCTGAGACACTTTGCTGTTGGCCTATACTAATGCGCATTGTATGGAGAATAAGTGAAAATTGTGACCTCATAACAGTAACTGAGAAGCGGCCCAGGCCACCGGCTCAGGCTCGTGTCACTGGGTTCGTCGTGCTGATAGGCAGGATGGAAAACTGGGAGGGCTGGCTTATTTGAAGCGCAGATTAGCTTGAACAAAAGCTGGATAGAGAACTGGTTACGTCCAACATTCAGGTAGTAGTCTGCTTTGTAGGGGCACTACAGACGACTAGGCTGGTGGCAAACATATACGGCAACCCACTGACGTTGGCAGAAGAGGATGTCAAGTTGATGGTTTCTTACCGAACTCGCAACCCTTATTGTGGTGAGTTCCGTGCTCCGGAGGTCGACTGGATGACAGAATTTAAACTTATGGATTCATTCGGGTTTATGTTTCTGACTTTCCTGCAAGAGATTAGCTCGGTTCAGCGGAAATGTCGGCATACCGGACGGAGGACTGGACAGATACTGGAAAAGTTAGAATTAGTTATCATCAGATGTCCTAATGATGCGACTAGCTTAGAAGCTGGTGCTTCTGTGGGTAAAAAGTTCACGTGCTTTTGATACTGTCACTCTCAGGCGGTTAGCTCAGGCCTCCGGACAAGTGGTGTAGGTTGCACTGCCGAATGAGGCTCAATGACCTGAAGATTAGGGCAAGCAACGTGACTTGGTGTCCGAGGCAGAAGTGGTTAAATAAAAAGCCCCTTTAGCTTGATTAGAGGTAACCTCTTGAAGATGGCCGATATGTGCGCACCGATACGTAAAGCAAAACGAAGAGAAATGCCTCTATGACGAAGGAGACGGGCAAGTTGGGACGAAGCCAAACAGGAAGCCACCGGGAGAAGGCTCCAAATTACTGGTAGGCACCATTGCTACCTGAGGTACAGAAGAGCCCAGAGATCAGCCGCCTCCTTCCATACGAAGTTTAGATTGGGCTGTGAACAGTGGTTAGCAAGGCGAGCAAAAGTATAACCCACGTTGACGTTCAGTCCAAAACATCCTTACAAGCTTTGGTTGGCTATGTTAAAAATGTGTGAATGCTACCAGGAGCAAAGAGGAAACTGAGACCCCATTCTGGTTCTTGGAAAAATTGCATACCGCTGACAATGGGAACGCCCAGAAACTACCTACAAATGCAGACCTGCCTGCGATGGTAAATGTGGTTGGTATCTTGGTGCACGTGAGAAGAGCGCTAGTCAGTTTGGATATTCAGAAGACGGCGCTACTGATCCCGGTGGATCCCGTAACGCGCTTGTTTAGCGCGTCATTGGAAAGAGCTGCGGTACATTTGGTCTGGAAGGACGTTGCAGTTATTCCGATATATACGGAGGCAGCAAGGAAGGTCCCACAAATTACCCATCTGTTAGTTCCACGCCGGCCTTACTGAATCTAGTGGAAAGAATATTCAACTGAAAGAGTGCTGACAGCGACAACCAGCGCCAGCTCTTGACAGCTCAACAGCATGAGTTTGTTACGTATGGCAATGATGTGAGCTGTAGATAAATAACTACTGATTCATGGCCTGATTTTTCTTGCTTCAATTCAGCGAACTTACGGAATTCCTGGGAGTGTGTTTGTTGATGTTTGCGGGTTACCTCAAGCGGTTTCGGATCGCTGATCGTTCATGGGGTTCGGAGGCCCTGTATAGGACCCTAAACAAGTTGTGGATGTGGTCAACAGAGCGGCTGTTGCCGATAAACCTTGAAAAAACACACATTACTACGTATTGGTTCTGCCGCTACTGCCACGCCTATATATGCAATAAGAAAGATATAGCAGCCTGTTGTGAATCAGCAGATGAACCTTGGTTCCATTACCTCCGTCTGACTTAAAGCCGGCTATCAATGGTGATAAGTTTTCCTTGTGCTGTGGATGGCTCGTCGAACCTTCGCGATGCTAACGGGGATTTGTTCTGTAAACTGCTTGCTGAGTTTGTGAGTAAAGCATCCAGGAATACCCGCCACTTTTAGTGCGCAATAGGATAACACTAGAGAATGCCATGCTCGTGAGTACTCGCTCGGTGTATGGTTTGAAGGGTCTGTCACCCTCAAGCGACTTGACACGATGGGCATGTATTCGCAGTTTCATCGGCAACTGTGAGATGGTCTGATCATCACTTACCGTATGTTGACCCGGCGTATTGGTCCTGGACTCCCATGGCCTTTTATACTGGCGCGGCTACATACTGTCCTTGGACACCCTTCAAGGTGAAACACACTCCGGTCTGACCACTCGGAGGCTGAATCGCATCTGTTTTGATGCGCCATAAACCACTTTAATACTCTTCAATCGGATGTGGGACTTACGCAGTATGTCGGAGATTTCGAGCATATGCCTGATGCTTATGGGTTGAAATTGGCGATCTGTTCATATATCCAGTATTCCTTATCTGTTGCTTCATATTACACACTTAGATTGTTTGTTTCTAATTTTGTAGCTAGTACAGTGGAGACTGCTGCGTCGGTCGTGTGAAAATTACTGGCTGACTCGCAGTTGACTCCGTTTTATTTAGTCGTATGCAACCCATGCTTCGGTTCTAACGACGTCCATCTTTAGTAACCACAATGGGGATATTCCTAAAGTTTCGGTCCCCACATGAACCTTAAACTCGATGTCTGGATCATCCCAAGATGACCATTGACAGTCGGACACGTAAAGCCCCATGTAACTTCATTGCCGTCATTTTCGTCTTCTCTCGTCTTTTGTCATTCCTTCCTACCGTCTTCGTATAGTCTTCCACTTCCAATGTTATACAACAAAACGGTGCAACCTTCCTAGGTGTCCGACTGCTGCAAGATGCTCCAACACTCACCAAATCCCACATACGATCAAGATTTTAGCAATTCACGTGATCGGTGCGGACGGAAAACCAGGCGACAGTCAAGCGCCTACTTAACACGGGCGACCGGCACTCTCCAAATGGCTATCAGCCAATCAGCCTTACTAGCACTTCATGCAAGATCATGGAGCGCTTATTAAAGCGTGCCATCCTCAATCACTTATCAAACCGTCTTTTTTCTTCTACCCAGCATGGCTTCCTTCCTAACCAGTCGTGAAAAACTAATATGCTCCGATCTCTGCTGGAGTTCCACAGGGATCCCTGCTCGGTCTGTTGTTGTTTCTGTTAGGAGAAGGAGAAGAAAGATCCGATCCGGTTTTTACCCTGAAAGTTTTGTTACCAAGAAAGGATGTAATCCAGCGGAGAACCTCTCCTTGGATCCCATAAGTTTCTAGCTAATGTACAAGAGGACCATGTGAGACACGATCAACTGCCTCGGCAAAGTCAAAAAAGATATCATCCGAGATATTACTTTGATCTTTGGCGTCGGTTAGGTTATCCATGAAGATAAGCATATTGGTTATGCATGACCGGCCGGGAAGAAAGTCATGCTGGGTAGAACAAAAAAGATTGTGAGAAGAAATGCTTAAGGATGGTGCGTTTTAGCAGGCGCTTCATTATCTTGCATGGGATGCTGGTGAGGCTGATTGGCCGATAACTAGCAGGGGAGTGACGATCACCCGCCTTAAATATAGGTGTGACGAGGAACAAATGCCTTATAAACTTTGTGAATGGCATCTTTAGAAGAAAGATAGTTTCGTGTTAAGTCCTCGTCGCCATTATTCGCTATGATCAAGAAATGTTCACCAAGGTCTGCTGTAAACAGGAAGTGTGTGAAAATAAAATTGCCACGGAGTCGTTGAAATCCAAATGGGCATAGATCAAGAATTTCAAGTCGGGACTCATACGCGACATCGATTAAACCCATGACTAGCTTGTTAACCGTACGCCGGACATGATCAACAGCTATTATTTCTTTCTTCAGGCCGGTATACACGACCTGATCAGCATACACGAGGAGAAGTTTTATATAAACCCCGTGAAACGTTTGAAACACTCTCCTGTCTATGAGGGGGGGATTCCGCTTAATCATCCTAAGAGCGGCAAATCCTTTCTTCGCCACCTGGTGGTGATGCGCAAAAGATAAGTTAGACGACAACCAAATGCCCAGATTTTTATTCAGATCGACCCTCATGATATCTACTGTGCCAAGTGCACTATAAATCACGAAGGCATTGCCAGAGACTCCATCGAGTGACATATGTGCGCACTTGTTTTCATTTAGTGGGAGACTCCAATCGTCCGATCAACGTCAAATCGCGTCAAGATCAATCAGTAGCACATTGGGGTCAGTAGCATTCCAGATTTTTGGGTCATCGGCATACAGGAGGACGTTGCTGGAAATATTTTCCGGAAGGTCATTGATGTAAATCAGAAAGAACATAAAACCTGACATTGACCCTTGGGGAACTCCCGCAGAAATGAAATGGGGAGGTGAAAGATCTGATCCGGTTTTAACTCTAGATGTTCTATTATCGAGGAAACAAGTTAACCAACGAAGAAACCCTCTTTGAATACCATAGGCCTCCAGTTTATGTTTAAGTGGGTCGTGTGGGATGTTGGCTACAGCTACATGGTCGGGGTATATGCGCGTATTGAAGTACATTCTGGTGTATGTGGTCATTTATGCCACTACAGGCACAAAATGAGTACGTATGAAGTATAATATAGAGCCGGTTTATTTATATTACTCAAAATGTGCATTGCATTTCACTACCTTCTAATATGGCCTAGATTTTTAATGTATTTCTTCAAAAACTACGTAGTTCTTTTTTCACTTATCTTGCTTACATTTCGTGATGTTATGGAGTGTCTTAGGGCTCGTTAGAAAGAAAACAACGAGTGAAACAGTAATCTATTTATAGCTGTCTAGAGCCAATAAACATGGGTCCCGAGTAAACATATATGCTTTAAAGCATATGGGAATTCCCATAAGGACCATGTACAATAATCCTACGCCGTCGTGTGGTACACGGTCGAAGGCCTTGGCAAAGTCGGAGAAAATGGCACCTGAGATGAGGTCGTTGGCTTTGGCCTCCATTAGACCATCCACAAAGAAGAGCATATTAGTTATTCATGACTGGTTAGAAGGAAGCCATGCTGGGTAGAAGAAAAAAGACGGTTTGACAAGTGATTGAGGTGGGCACGCTTTAATAATCGCTCCATGATCTTGCATGGAGTGCTAGTAAGGCTGATTGGTTGATAGCCAGTCAGAGAGTGCCGGTCGCCCGTACGCACATGTACAATCACAAAACTATTAATATTTTCAAACCTGGCGCCAACTGAAGGACAAACCAATAAAAGGTCGGTGAAAACAAATCTTTCAACAGTCGTGAGTTTTGTCGCAAAACCAACGGTTTTCAAATTCTTGAGGGATACCATCGTAACATTGCCAGACAATCACCGATCTCTCGTAACTTCGTTGTTTAATGACAGATTTTACTCCCTACGGATAATTTTGAGCACCTCCAAGAGCGGTGCCACACCCTGTTTTCAATGACTGCTTTTTAATTAAACAAAAAAACGGCTGACGTAGAATCTGACTTGGGTCTCCAATCTTGAATCCGTGAACGAATCGCTGAAAGTCGCTGAAAGTATACTGAACCAGTGAATCCTGAACCCAGTTTAGTGTACTATTATACGATGAGTTTTCGGAATACGTGATACACTGACTCGAAGACGCACGTTTTTGTCATGAGTACAGCCTATTGTATTCTTAGAGAGCGCTCTGAAAAAACGGTCAAGTATAAAACACCGCAAGGAAAAGAAGTTTGTCTAACAAGGGAGGTCTATCTGCGTGATGATGTGTTTTGCAAGTGTTTGATATGCAGCAAACCTGCGTGTAAATCCGGTGAGTCCACTAGACGAGTAAAGTTGTAATGCCCTACGTTTATAGAAGGAAACTTATTATCCGCAGATATAAAAAATTATGTGATCGTTGATGGGTATGAAGCTCTGAATTACTGGGAAGTTTTTGAATTCGAAGCAATCAAAGGAATTGTTTTGACACTGTCAACTTTGAATTTTGTACTGTCAGCCCACTTTCTCTTAATCTTTAGTCGCACAGGTTCAACAACAAGCTGCTAACAAGCGCCCGTATAAACGCATTCGGATGGCACTAGAAGATCCTGTTCAGTCATGCATATTGTTTGATAATGAATTCCACCGAAAGTGTTTTCGTCCACCATTGTTCGCCGAAACTGCATTGGATTACGCAACCAGGTTTGTTGTTGATCAGTAAGGTATTCATATATACTATAGAATGAATTGGATTGCTTCGCACTGGTATCAATCTCACTTGGGTCAGAGCGTGTCCGTGATTTTGATTACGAACAACAAAGATGTAGTTGCCGACTGTGCCTCAAAGACTACCCCGCTTTCTTCCGGAACTCAAGCAGTGACGGTAAGCTCAGCGATAATTAGCACAGACTACTCTGCTACCAACTGTACGACGTAGATTTAAATTTTATAGTCCATGGTATGGCTTATTGAGCGTTCTATACATTTTCCATGGGCCATGTGTATTTATTGTTTGTTGTATATTGAGAGAAGGCTGGAGTTGCCGACTGTGTGAACCTCTTCACCGAGCATCTCGACACCGAAATAAGCAGGACGTTAATTCTCCTCCTTCCAGCGCTCTACGATATGCACATCTAGGACCCGCTTAAAGGCCACATCGCTGGGGGGCTAGCGTCACCTTCACTGGTAGCGCATTCCAGCTATTGACGGCTCGTCGAGATAGACGAAGTGCAGTGAAGTTGTCCTGGTTGCTGCTTGAATGTCGTGAAAGAATGGCCCCGAAATCTCTACTCATTTCGGAGGAGAACATCTGCTCTGAGTTCCTCACCCATGTCACCTCGCAAAATGCGGTGTGCCATAATTAGGTCGCCACAGAATCGCCTGTATTTCTGAGGGTACATGTTCAGATACTATAGCCGTCTGTTGGAACTGGTCCAACAGATTAATACCCAGTCTGCTGTCACTATCGAAAACCAATCGACAATGAAAAGCAAGAACTCAGCGCGTTGACCCTTGTGTATTAGTATCGACCCTGGAAAATAGAGTACGGAGAAAAGCACGTCAAGCTAGCGGGGCACGGAGCGAGTTGTGATTGTAGCCCCGGGACGGATGTTACAAATGAACTAGCTTGACTAAAACAAAAGTAGGCAAAGAGCCAAGATCATAAAAAATGTACAAGTGAATGCGACTATCAAAAATATCATTTATTTTAGTCGCTACCCGTTGGTTATAGGCGAGGCCTCTCATCCCAAAGACCATACGATTGGCTGCCTTCTATACTTTTTCAAATTGAGGTACCTCACTTTATGCACAGGGGAACAATGCGGCCCTATTCCAGATGATGATAAGAGTAAACAAAAGGCCTCTCTGGATACACTAGCAAAGGACAGCTGGATAGCCCCAAGGATTTTGCTGCCTCTAACACAGGTGTGCGTGGCGTCAGCTTGTATTTTGAGGATGTCTGACTCCAGCACTCCGAGGATTCGTTTGTCATTACACTGTGTTGACAAGTGGCCGCCAACATTACATGCCTTGACATCCCTGATATCTCCCGGGTGTATAAACGGGCATTTTTGTGGGTTTAGAGGCATGCTCCCTTGAACTGTCCATGTTGATACGGTGTCCAAGACCTGCTGCAGTATCCATCTGTGCTCGTTTGAAGGGACGTTGCTCCATACTTTCATGCCATCATCGAAAACGAGGACAGGCGACTGCAACTGATCCAACAGATCATTGATGAAAACCAAAAATAACAAGGGCCTGAGCACTGACCCTTTTGGCACACCACTTTGGGCAAACAGCCATTCAGATAAGTGTTGTTTAACCCTGACAGCGATTGACCTACCGTGTAGGAAGTCTACTATCCAGTTTATTGTAGGTGAGCTGACAGCGTACGTTAACAGCTTGGTGAGCAAATGCTTATGTGGCACTTTGTCGAATGTCGTGTTAAAATCGAGATACATCACGTCCTGAGTCTTGCCATTAGCTCTTGCTTCCCCCCATCGCTCTCTGACAAGCCGGGGGTTTGTCAAGCAAGATTGCCCTCTCAAGAATTCGTGCTGTCTATAACTGAGGATCGGGAGTCGGTCCAAATGCCCCTGAAGACGACGGGCTATCAGCCGCTCCGCCACTTTACCAAGCACACAAGTTGAACATACTGGTCGGTAGTTGACAGCTTCCGACCGTCCTCCTCCCTTGTACATAGGCGCTGCTTTTTTCCACTCCGTTGGAAGTTTGCCTTCATTTTGAGACCGCTGATACAGGTCCGTCAGGGGCACAGCTAATTCCACCGCCAGTTCACGTAGCAATAAAGGGTGGGTGTTGTCCGGGCTGGGAGATTTATTGACGCCAATCAACTTTAGTCCACATTTCATCTCATCAACGCTAGATATCATTTCCATAAGTCATGGTCCAGTATCTCCACGCAAAGCAGACTGCGCGTTATCCTGGGAGTAAACCGAAGCGCAATACCGAACCATTAGTATTGTTCGGAACAGTTAAAAATACACCAGTGATTCGGTGACTGATAGGCAGGTGCGACGCTGGGAGTGTTGTAAAGGTCCACCAGGATAACACACAGTCACTGTCGAAAACCGAACGACAGTGATAACCGAGACCGTGGATTGATGCCTATTCTGGAAAACGGAGTGTGCAGAGAAGGCATGTCAATCTAGCGAGGCACGGAGCGAATTGTGTTTTCAGCCCCGGGACTGATATTACTAATTAACAGCTTGACTAAAATAAAAGTAGATGAAAGATTAAAATCAAAAATATACAATATAATGTGGCTATCAGAAACACTCATTATGATCGCTACAGAAGGGCCTGTTCCTCTGGTCGGTTCAATTTTTATCCGATATCGTGCAGGCGTCAGTTTTCTTCAATAATTATAATGGAAAAAACTGGTGCGACACCGCTTTTCGGGATCACATTGTCATCGAAGGAACAATAAAATTTCTGAAACAGGATGAGCAACGCGGTTTATTCTAGTGCTCACTTCGGCTCAAAAAATACGTGTCCGGCAACGCTGAAATTTTAACCTAAAGGGACACTGACAATAACTGGTGGTAGCATATTCCGATGGAATAGTACCCTGTTGGTGTCACCCTATACGAGCCATCGAACGAAGATGTTGGTGGTCAAACACCTGAAGACTGTTCACGTCTTCTACCTTGAGCGGCCAGGTTTTGCTGCCGTAAAGTAACAAAGCCCTCACTGTCGCCTTATATACGCGACCCTTAAACTTCAGGAAGATAGCTCTGTGTCGCGTAAGTTGCCTCAGATTAGCGAACACCGTCCTAGCCTTTGAAATACGCGCCTCCATTTCATTCCCTACACCCCCGCCGTCAACGTTGATGCAGCTTCTCACATAGCAAACCGCTCAACAACCCCCATGATTTCATTGCCTAACAATCTTCCAAAAGCACTTTGCATTTCGAGGCTGCAAAGCGCATTCCGGAGTACTTAACAGAACGTGAAATTGCGTTTAGTATGGCTTGTGCCGCTTGAACGTTGTCAAACAAAAACATCTTGTCGTCAGCCTTCCACAAGGTAGGAGGTCCACACCAGCATCTTGTGACAGCCAGAGACAATCCTTCATTATTTTGTCCATGACGAAATTGAACAAAAATGTTAAAATGGGGCAGCCCTGTCGAACGCCGCTCCTGGTGCTGAAACTGTCAGACAGCTCACCGTAAACCCTAACCTGAGCCGAAGTATGGGAGTAAAGCGCCGACAGTATGTTCACATACTTGGTCGGTACACCCCTGCGTTTAAGCGACTCTAAAAGTGTAGATCGATCCACCGAATCGAATGCACCTTTATAGTCGAGAAATATGGCAATTGTTGGCCAGTGATACACATGATGCTTCTCCAAAATTTGACGAAGGATAGAAATGTTATCTATACATCCCGGGCCAAGGCGAAAACCTGCATTTTCTTCTCTAATGTTTAACTCCCGAACTGCAGTGAGTCGAAGAAGTATGACGGATATCAAAACCCTGGAAATGACTGGTGTGAAACTAACTCCCCTATGGTTTTCACAAGAGCTCTTGATACCTTATTTGAATATAGGAACTATTATCGCGTGACCCCAGCACGAAGGGATGGTCTCCGTCATCCAAACAGGTTGAAACTGCTGAGTCAAGGCCTCAACCAACACCCCTCCACCTTCCGTGAAAAGTGCCGGCCCGAGATCATCTGGACCGGCAGCCTTATGACGATTGAGAGCCGAGATGCAATTGTGAACCTCAGTCTCAGTGGGTGGCTCTAAATCTACCGACCAGGGCGTTACATCAGAAGTTTGTGGAGGCAGCACGGTAGAAGCAGGAGGCCAGCTAAATTGACCCTCAAAGTGTTCCACCCAACGTTCTTACCTTCTGGGTTTATTATAGATTAGTGGGCCATCTGCCTCGCTGATGGCTTCACTGACACACGGTCGCCGGGACTAGTAGCACGGATCAGCTTAAAGAGTTTGCCGCTGTTCTCTGAGGCAAAAGCGATTTCCATTTCCTTAACTTTTTCTAATAGCCGAGCCTCACGATGAGCCTTTAGACTACGTTTCAGCTTCCTACGGATATCTCCTCGACTTATTATGTAAACTATCAGGAAGAACCTTCCGTCTGGCTTCTAATAACTCCAGAGATTTCTCTGAGATCCAGTGTTTATTAAACTCATGTACCTCTGTGCCGCATGCTACAGTACCTGCTTTCTGAATAGCCTGTGAGATTTGTGTCCAGCAGCTATTAGGGTCTTCGGAGTGAATACCACTAAGGCAGCTTTCTAAGCTAGTTTGGTACTTATGCTTTATCGATGGCAAAGCCAATTTCTCAACAGCTAGTCGTTGCTGTCGGTGGGGTCGTTGTCCAGCAAAAGTAAGAATAAAACGACAACATACTAATGCATGATCTGAATCCAAGTACGTGCTCCAATAAGAACGACAGTCTTGAATGGAACCACGCCACCTGTAACTAACCGCTATGTGGTCTATCTGAGACCAGGCCTGATTCGGAGAAGGCGAGCGCCAAGTATAGCAATGACGTGCACGATGCCTAAACCTAGTGCTGGTTAAAAATAGCTTAT
>JTDE01000110.1:309930-348840 GCA_014338405.1 Paragonimus skrjabini miyazakii | reverse complement strand
GAGTTGGTCTCAACGGAACCTGCCAAGCGGACAGCACAAAGTCTACTGTTAACAGGAATCCAATCTATCAATGAGGCTGCGGCCGTCGAGCTAAGGGCTATACCTACTCCAGCCTGACCTGTAACAGCGGATGTGGAGTCACCCGAAGTGTATAACCAGTATCGGGTAGACAATGCGGGTGCTGTTAGTTCCATACGCTGACTACTGTCCTGGATTCTAGTTTCCGAGATACAGCAGACATCGACATGCAACGAGTCTAACGTTCGTGCAAGGGCGGCCCGTTGACCTATCTGTTTTAGAGTGCGAACGTTGAAGGCATCTATATTAATTCGCATTCTAGGTCTGAGCAAGGGGTGAGGGAGGCATATGGCTGAATGACAAGAGAGGGGATTTACAGGCCCAGTGTTACTACGGTTAGCTACATCTGTTGTGGGACCTGTGGAGTTACTATCAGAAATGGTGGTCGGGAGGGGCTTGAGAACGAAATTTGTTAGGACAGTGGGGGAGGGGTCAGCAGTAGCATGTTTTCGCCTATCCATCCTGCTGTATGCAGCAGATAGGGTGACCCGGTTTATACTGCGAGACGGCCGATGCAGTATGGAATTGCTGGTGTTGTGACTATTCATGGTTGTGTGTGGGCTGAGATACTGCCGGGGCGCCCAGACCTAGACAGGAGAACGATTAGGGTTCTCAGCCAAAGCCTTTGGCTTAAAAGCCTATACCGCAAAGCAGCGGGTGAGTGGCAGTTTACCAGAACTGGTACATTTTTCCGAAAAAGATACCAACCTTCTTCCAACTTCCAACTTGGAGGACCAGGAGACTGGTTTGTCAGACCTCTACCAATTGGCCTGCCTGGCATGAGTGACTGTATCGGTGTGGTGGCCACACCGTCCAGTTTAGCCCAATAGGTCATAGAGATGCGCAAGCCGTCACACCGCGTCAAGGTCCAGTCTCGTGATAGTAGAGGATAGCTACTTTTTCATGGTGGTATGAGAAAGATAAGTTGGTCGACAGCCAGATTCCTAGATCTTTCTTGGGGTCCACTTTGACGGCCACTACGGCTTTCTAAGCAATTTGTGTGATGGACTGGTTTTCAAAACCTCCACCAAAAGACGTATGCACAATTGTCGTTGATGGGAAGACCGCCCCCATGACGACTGCTTAATAACATTGAGATCAGTTCAAAGAATGCTGGGATCAAGGGAGTTCCAAATTTAAAGGTCATCCACGTATGGCCAGGAGTTAATGAAGATTACTTTTAGTAGGTCGTTGCTACAAAGTAGGAATCGTAGTGGCCCAAAGACCGAGCCGTGGGATATACCCGCCGAGATAAGTGCAACAGGCCATCTTTTACCCTATAAGTTGGACTGCTCAGAAACTAGTTTATCCAGCGGCGGCTCTCACCCTGAATGCCGTATACCTCAAGTTTACGTGAGGGTATGTCACGAAGCACTTGATCAGACGTCTTTCCGAAATGAAAAACAATAGTGCCGAAAACGAGGTCATGACAAGAAAATGTCTTAACACTATGATCTTGATGAGGCGAACGTGGCCCATTCTTACGGTACTCATCGAACAGACAACGGTGAACGTTTGTTGCAGTCCTATGCTGATAACGGTCTGTTTTTGCAAATACTAATTTTCGACTTCAGTAATTTTTAGTGTCTATGCACCACCTGTTGACTTCCATCGCCGAGTCAATGTTGGTCACAGAATGACCGCATGGTCGTCAGCTATCGGGGCCGTGACTGTTTCCAAGATTGAAAGTTCATTTGGAATACCTGCGTGAATTCCGATCATACACTGTTGTGTGCCAAGCTCACTGCTCCTTGGTGGGGGCCATTTTGTCGTTAATCACAAATTGACGTATCTAAAATAGCAGGGACACAGGCGCTGTATATTTAACAGAGCACCCTCGCATCTACTCTAGGAGCCCACGCAGCAGACGACATTGAAGTACTTTGGGCACGTATATGGCATGCAATACATAAGTGCGATACTGTCTCCTGTGGTACTACTGCTCGTTCAGCTGCCAACCGTTGGGTTGCCATGCAATCCGTGTGAGAATATTCCAACCAGCAGCGATTCCAGTTCAACTCGCAAGACTAATTAGCATGGAAACCCGAAAGCAGCTACTAAAGGATTGCGAGGCGTGGGGATACAAAACGCTCTGTCGAGATGGAACAAACCACTGTTACCAGGCCCCATTGACAGCTCTTCCATGTTGTCTGGTTAACGAGTACCAGCAAGCCAGGTGGGAGGTAGGTAATCTGCGAATCCAGAAGTGAGCCTGTTTGTAACCTGCAACTACGCTTAACACTTCCAATAACAGTTCAACTGGCCTCCTGCACCATTGATTACACCTACGGAATCTAGCTGTGAACATTAGTCTGTTGACGCTTCTCCGCGCCCTATAACAGAAATCTCACTTGAGGTCAAGTTTCTGAAACGTCATAATGCACTCTGCCCAGAGATCAAAGAGCCGACGTCTGTGTTCCAGAAACTACGGATCACTGAAGTCGTCCCAAATGACTGGGGTTTGGCGAACATCATCCAGATTTTCATAATGTACTCACACGATTCGCGTGCAAAACACCGAGGGATTAGCCTGACTCTTATTGCATCGAAGTTGTCCTCAGCCACTTTACTTTGCAGACTAAACGAAACGCGCGAAAAACATATCCGTGAGGGGCAAGTCGGGTTGCGCTCCGACTCTGGCTACACTCATCACACCTTCACGCCCTGCCGGATGTTTGAATTCCGCCAGTTGTATGAAAGACTAACAGTTATCTTTTTGGACATCAGATGGACACATGATTCCGTTGAAAGAGCTGCATCCTGGAACTGTCTATCGAGGAGGAATGTTTTTGAGAAGTATGTGACCATCGTGAAATCAATTCACCCTGGACCTGGTTAGAGCTTATAGCAAAGTATCGTCGACCTTAAGCATCCCAAGTGGAGTACGACGAGGTTATCCAGCTTTCTCTTCCTACCCACTTTTGCAGTAGACGAGGTCGTATAGTGTGCCTCGACAGATCGCGAATATGAAAGTGTGGGTTTGCTCTAAAGCATTCGACTTTGAGACATAGAGTATGCAGACAACATCGCCCTAATCTGCGAGGACTCACGGGGAGCCCAGAACGTCTTGCACAGGTTAGAGGCTTCAGCTCGTCAGTTTAATGCGACCATTGACCCCTCTAAGTGTGACGTGTTTTTGCAATAGTTGGAAGATTATGCACCTGTTCTTATCTTTGGTGGTGAGCAGTTGGAAGTAGTCGGTGAGCCCATGTACCTTGAGAACTTTATCTGCACTGTTGGAATATCTTTCGAGACCACAACCCACGTATCAAAGGCTAGGATGGCGTTTGCCAACCTACTCTGTCTGTGCTGTCAGCACGACCTCAGTCTTTCTGTAAAAGTCCAAGTGCCACTGTATGGACACTCCTGTTGTACGCCTGTGACATCTGGTCCATTCGCGCGGAAAATGTTCATAGAGTATCCTTTTTCGACCGTCGGTGTCTCCGAAGCATTGGCTACGTGTGGTGGAAACTTATCAGCATTGATGATGTTTGCCAATGTGTGCCTGTCAGCCCCTGAGCACATTGATCTCCGCTTACAGGCTTCGTTGGTTTGACCACATTCTACGAATGTCAACTCATTGCCTGCCACACCACGCTTTGTTTGCGAGTAGTGGGTTACGTCGAAGGCGGCAGCTTGGTGGTCAGCGTATGACTCGGGTTCGGGGTGTGAAGTCACTTACTGTGAAACTTGCTTTATTTATATACGAGAGTTGTAAATCTCTACTGTATATGTATATACTACATCCCCTGGTTTCACTACCGGTGTTTTCCCTGTTATTCTAGTCAAAGCGACTTTAGTCGAGGTTTTGGGAAATTCGAATTTGGTAATCAGAAGAAAAATTATTATATGACTCCATATTACTCACTTTCCTCAGTTGTAAACGCGTGACTGGCGTGGACACGGAAGCAGCTACCTGTATGCGATGAATAAATCAATGTGAATCATGACTGGTTGATTGGTACTAAACCCCGACAAGCAGCTGCCTCAGTCGGCTCAAAAGGACTGCAGGATTCAATTTTCTTGAATGATTTACGGTTTGTTTTTGGACAGTCTGATTCGCTTTCAGTTTGGTTGGTAAGATTTGACAAGTCATTGTTCCAGGCCTTTCAATAAAGCAGTTGGTTCAGGGCAGTCTTCATCCTCGTGCCGCGATTTTCGCACGTGCTATGCCTCCTATATTGACTAATCTTAGGAAATCGAGAAATGAGTCACTGTTGGGAGGTGAACGCTGCGAAGCGATCACCACTGTTGCTCATGTTCGAACCGTTCGCGATTAGTCCCAGTGCGGCAGGTCACAACAGCAGCCACTGTGTTTTCCCGTTACCTAAACTTAAAGTGTTTATCGCCTTGAATGCGCGACCGAACCATGTTGAACGTCCGTAATCTTTGGCAGCAAATGGGTGCTTATTTTCTGTGCGACTGAGCTTATCTCGCCCGTTGGTAAACGTCCTACCTGATAAAAGACTAACCGATCTTGATTATTCTGCTGGTTTTTGACAATTCTAAACAAACGATTTCTAAACAAAGTGCTTACTCAAAATTTCCGTTCTTGTTTGGTGTTGGGTAATGATCACAAAAGACGCTTGGCCTGCGAATTCGTTTATTGCGCGAACTCCCGTACAGGTCATGCTAAAAAGGAACCCACAAACGCGTACACTCATTTTCACGGCAGATGTGCATTCACACAAATTGGGAGTCAGTACGTTGGCATTCGCCTTGCTGAAAGTTCTGACACAACACGTACTATTCTGATAGTCTCTTCCGGTCCATCGTCTTCCTGGCGTTGGAAGCTTGCTCTTTTGTTTCTAAATGTCGTCTGTGAGTAATATACTACTTGTGAGAAGTATACTACTCACTACGAAACTGCCTGTTATACAACAAATTCGTGTAGGTTGCCGACCGGTGTGTTTACTTAGAAAGCTGCATCGGCTCCGACAGAGGAGTAGGGGGTGAAATTAAGGCGCGTATTTATAGGGTTTGTTTCTTTCTCCATGGTTGTATGATGATTAAACATCAGCGAGAACCATTGGTCTATTGCTGCCTGATGATGGCGGTTAGAGTCCAACGTATGTTTATTATCTTAGGTGTCTAGCTCGCCGTCTCTGTCGACCGATCAGTTCCAAAACACGGAGAGGAAGACTTCCATTTCGGTTTCGCAGCTTGTATACTTCCTGGTTGTATGTGTGTGTGGGGGGGTAATGTGTTCGTTGGCAACGGTACTAGTGTCTTGATGATGAGACGTGCAGTTGGATAAGACGTACAATTTTGTAGCAACAACGCGCTCTGCCTTTTTTTCGCGGTCGTTTTCATCGTTGAGTGTCTCTTGATAGGTAGTGAAAGTATATGTTCGTTTAGAAACGGAACGACTTTTCTTCCAAACTCCTGAATCTTGACTTTTGCGACTGCCTGTCAGGTCAAGTGTTACTCCGCTTTCCTGCTAACAAGCAAGACCTTTGACGTTGACCTCATTATATTTACCTCCTTCAGCATAAGACTCCGATGTTTGAGAATACAAGACTAGTCCATTCAGTTTCGTTGCAGTTGTTAGCTGCCCCTTACGTTTGTCCTCAGTAAATGTAAATCAGTGTGCGGTCTATATAGTTAGTATCTATGCTGATTCTTCAGCCAAGGGACAAGAGCTGGTATTGATCCACAGTTGCGATTCGTAGTGTCATCGGTTGTGCGCCACAGAATTACTACACTCAAGTTGCTGAGTAATCTTTGTGGCATCGTGGGTCATTCGGTTGGATACCAGCGTATTACTGAGTGCCTTGAGAGCCCACTGATTTACCCGATTGTTTGGATCACTGTACTTACATCGCCCTGGATGCGTATCCTTCTTTTTGTTCTCATCGGCTACATCTTGTTGGCATTCTGTTTTCCTCCACTGCTATTTCTGCAGTATCTGTGTTTTATTGATTAGGAGGAAGCCGGCCATATGTCTGGCTTACTTCCTTTGGCCATTCGAGCGACTGAGTTCTCTTTTCTCCTTCGGCGTCTTGTATGTTTGGTGGGTGTAACTTATCCTAAAGCGAATTCCTGGTACTTTACTTCATTTGGAACGGATGTCTGTCTCTTAGGAGTGTCTCTGACATTTCAGAACCAGTTATCAACAAAACACGTGAATAACAATGAACGCTTTCTGATGGTTAATTGTCCGTCTTTTCTTTTGCCTTCGTCTTTATCGTCGAAAGTGTTGTGGTTGTCTATATCCACGTGCATGAATTTCCTGACGAGTGTGCTTTCTGTACGGACCATTTCTCTCGCACCCTATTCTGCGAGATCGCTTTCATGTGATACATATATGCCTACAACCAGTAACTTGCTGTGCTTTGTCGGAATCACAAAAACGAACCACATGTTGAACGCTACATCAGGTAGATTTGGTTTCCGATTGCGTATTTATCAATTGTTTGCTCTGGGGTGATTGAGTTTTTGAGTAGTTACTTTCAGTGATTTTGAGCTCGACATTCCGTGTTAGTCTCGGAGTCTGGCTGGAGGTGTCAGAAGATTTGAAAGTTAATCGGGTTTGGTGGTGTGAATATTTAAAAAAAAATTGTGTTGTTCGCGAAGTATGATACTTCACCGGTGTCGCACTGCGAGCTGTGAGATAGCTAGCTGTCTTACGAATGTCATCTTATTTTCAGTTTTGGCCCGCTTGTTTGTTTGTAATGCGGAGGCACCTTGATGGCGGTTGCATGAAGTTGACTTCTATCCTTTCTGCTTCTTTTATCACTTAAATGGGGCCGTTTTTCCGCTTTTCCTGTTAGGTTTCGGCTAAACATCGGTATTAATCACCAGCACATCGCTGTCGATGCTCATTGTGTTGGTGGTGATTACTTCTTAGTTACAGTGTCGACTGATGTTTCCTTACTCATGCTTGAGCTCACGTAGGATTTCAGTAACTGACTCGTCCGAGATTGAGTCACTTGGTAAACAGCATTGTTCCAATCTGTAAGTTGATACGCAGGTTTCTACTTATTTTGTTACACACGCATTAAAATGTTTGTCTTTGTTTTGTGGTTGTATGCTTTGAAAATCTTGATTTGTAGGTCCTCAGTTTGCCCGAGTTCTTGCAAATTTACTATCCAGATTTATCGGGCGCCAAAATGTTATTGGATTCGTTGGAGGCTTCTTTGCAAGTTAAATCTGCACCTCTCGATCAGACGGAAGTCCTGCATGTGCCCCTCGATCAAACCGATAGTGAGATTGTAAAGACTACCGTAATTCCAAACGGTTAGTAGATTGTTTTTTGAATTAATTATGTTCGACTGTGCCGTAGGCGTTGTTCAACCAGTTTGACTCAAGATTTCATGTACACTTGAAAGGCTGTCTCATTTGCCTTATTCGTTTTCCCGAAGTATGGTAAACGAGTGGCTAAATTATTATTTAGAACGTAACACCTTATCGTACGTGCAACATCATTTAATATTTGCTTGTGTATTTTCTATCAGGAAACATATTGTGCTGTAAACTTGCTCGAATTAAAAATATGTAATTCTCGTGTACTTTTCTTTTAAGTCGAATTATTTTTCAGCTTCTGTTGCTGAATGTAGATTTGCTCCACATGAGACATCAGTTCCTTTAACAAGACAGTTTAGTATAACGTTTAATACTTATTGTTTCTCGCTGTCGCTGCGTGTTCAGTCGGTGTGTCGTCAGTATCGTGCGCACAGTATTTCACTTTGTCCATAATATTGAACCAGTTTCACAGGTCATAATAACTACTTTTTACTGTTGTGGACTTAAAGCAAACTACACACGCCATTTTTCTTGCAGCACCAGAACCTGGACAAATGTATCCAGCTCATGTACCAGAATCTGCACTTTTGGCTGGACTTCGTTCGGGACAGTTTCTGCGAGGCATTCTTCGGGTTTCTCGATTTCGTGCTACTACCGAAGCCATGGTAGCATTGACAGAGTAGGTTGACTTTGAATTTGGCGGTTCACTTTGGCCACATTAATTACTTGTCTTGGATCTGGTACGATTCCCAGCCCGCACTGACTTGGTTGCTTCTGATTTGATTGGGACGTTTTGATAATACGTACATGTGTGCATACATGCATGGAACGTCGACGAGGTGTACTCAGTGAATATAAGAACAACTGATTGTCTTTTCAGCCGCGTTCCACGTCGTTAGCTTAATTTCTATCTCTTCTTTCTCCCCCGCCCCCGGCGATACAGTGCCAGTACTGTCAAACATCAACCCGAATTGAAGCAAGCGTTGGCCAGCCGCAGCGAAGTTGCCGTTCGCGGTATGCAACATCGGAACCGCGCCGTGGACGGTGATGTGGTGGTAATTCGATTGCTCCCACGAGATCAGTGGACGCCTGTATCTTCGAATATCAGCGCGTCTGAGAACAGTGAGTACAATTTCGTTTCCAGTTTGTCGCTGTGAATTTCACGCTCTAAACTAACTCAGTGATGAGAGACAGCGACCATATGTGTATACATCGTTCCTACCCACGGCGTCCATCTCTCACATAAGGAACGATACAAATTCTACAGAACGCACAGTTCTAACGATTATTTCCTTACCAGCTACAATGACCACTTTCATTCACTCGTAATGTCCATAAACCTGACCAACTCTACATGACGTGTTAGAGTATGTACTATGTATTCTGTCAACGAAAGAGAGCACTTTGGAAGTACATTTAGTTGAAGTACGTTTTGCCAATCTAATGTTGCATTAGTCAGAGTTACGCATGTTGACTACGTTATATCTGCTTGCAGACACTATTGCTCATGTGAACCTTTTTTCAGATGCGGCTGAAGTTGTAGAAACGGTCACTGGTGCGCCAGAACCCAGACGTGAGGAGAACAGTCTGGAACTTATTTCGGACCATAGTGTTTTGCCCTGTGGCTTTGTGGTCGGTATAATCAGCCGTAATTGGCGTGACTATGTGTGTACGCTTGTGCCAGAGTCTGATGGCCAGCCAGGCGGCTTCTCAGAAGTAGGATGGGTCTTGGTCACTCCATGGGATCGACGCATTCCACGCATTCGATTACATACTACTCAAGCATCAAAACTAGCTCAAGAACGGTGAGTTTTTGCGAAACGTTATATATTGTCGCGTTTGTCACTCGCCGATCCGATTTCTTTGTTACGTTTGGTTAAATGAGATTTTCAACTTTTGACCAGATGGCGCTTGTTGCCATCCGACATACGGTCGACCCTTTGTCAAGAGTTTACTATTATCAGACCTGTCATATGTCCATTTGCCTATTTCTGATGGAACATTTCTGTTTGGTTTCGTGTATGACAGGTTGGCTATAGTCTGCAAACGATTGTATGACTTTGATTCATACATCTCTTATCCTTAAACATTTTCTTTTCGCACCTTCTTTCTTTAACTCTGGTTTACTGATGTCGATATTAACAATCCGATTATGTCCCTCATATCTCCATACATTTATACATCGCATGTTGAACTTCTGGTTTCTCTTCACTAACCTACTGTTAAGTATGCCTTTTCACATTGAACTGAGTTGGATTCAGTGAGCGCTTTTTCCTAAACCTTATCATCTCCGTTTACGAATTTCTTTTCTCTATCCCGAAAGTAAACTTATGTAGAACAGCAATTACAATCGAAATAACGCAAACTCGAACCCACGTCTTTACAATTGATACTCGACATCGTTTGGCCTGTTGCGTCTAGTAATCGTCTTTCTTAGAGGTAATTTGTATACCTCACGCTAGCTGGTATCCTACATTAAGCCTGTCTGCGTGTGTTTAACCCGTACCCACTCTGCACTGCGGGTGTAAAGTAGATGCGAAATTCACATTACTGGTCCGTCGTGAGTTCATATTTTAATAGCCGGACGCTTGCTAATCCGTCATTTGACGTATTTTCTCCCGGTGTGTTGATGAATGTGTAGACGGGCTATACATATATGCGTAAACGGTAGACCGTCATCGCGTAACACACGTGGGCTACGTTGACTAAATTCACTTTTTGGATTGCCGGGGTTGGAATCTTCACGACTGCGTCATATATATATATATATATATATCTTTTGGGTAAATAATGAAGGCGCCTTGATTGGATGACATACTTTGCATGGTGGCTGAGATTTTACAGTACCCAACTTTATTCACTGTCACCACCAGTAGTTGAGTAAAACTGGGAGGTGATCAAAGAACGATGTGATACCGAAATATGAAGACCCTGACATTTCTGTTGTGATGGATTTCTAGTTGTCGCTTGCAAGGTTGAGGACTTCGTGATTATTGCAGCCGCTGGTTATAAAAACCAGATCATAAGCCGATGGTCTGCCGGCCTCCACAACGTGGCGTTTTTATTCAAAATATTATCCCGTTTGTTTGTTCCACTTTTCGCTAGTTTTTTTAGAACATTATTTGTTAGTATTTTGGTGAACGACGCTTTGAGCTACAGTACCGTCTGGTCAAGCTTATGGCCGATGTAAACGAATGGACATGGTCATTCTCGTCATCCCTCCATCCACTGTTTGTGATTGCAAGTATCAGAATGTGGAACAACATTAATGTTTATCAAACCCGCACTTTATTACTGGTATCATCATTGTTTAGTTTCCTTCAGTGGGGATAGAAACGACAGCACCGAGAGAAATTCGAACCGATAATCTTCATGCTACAAGCCACTTCGCGCTTATCCAATTGCCCGCCTGTGATGAATCTATTAGTGTAATTCGGGTTGTCTGCATGGCGCTATTACATTTTTACGATCTTTTTGTGCTGGTTTACTCATCGACAAGTGACCGGCCTATCAAGCTAAGTCATGATATAACAGGACTGTGATCCATGTAGGCACGGCACCAGTGTTTTCCCCCTGGATGATTGATGTTATATGCAGTACATGTTACGGGAATCGGTTAACTGTCTATCGTAGTTTTTCCGTGAAGTGAACTTAAACTACTTCGTGATGGGCTAATAGTGATCAGATATGACTACAGTTGGGCTACTTTCAGCTACTGCACTGTGTGAACGTACGAAATTGCCGAATGAAGTTGGCATATCGACAGTGAAACATGTTTATGTTTTTGTGGGTTCACTTAACTCCGCACGCCACCATGGTTCATCTGACGGAGATTGTTAGTACGAGACGCGAACCGTTAACCTCTGTTTTACGACCCGATGCTCATACCCAATCGGTCACTAATCCAACAAACGTTGTATGTGTAACTTGGGGATTTATGGTTTGAAATTTTGGGCAGTTTTTCTCTACTTGAAACGGATGAAAAGGTTTATCATGTCTCGTTCTGAAGCCACTACTTTGTTCTAATTTAGCACTCCGGTGTATACAGACGGTCTATCGAACGAGTGCCTCTGTTCGTTCTCTGATGTATATTGGTTCGAATCCTTGTTCGTCTGTCTATTAACTGTCTCTAAGTGAAAACGAAGCCAAGTAGGAGGTGCCACCATATAAAAAGTCGTGACAGAATTAATACTGTAGCATCTTGCTAGCCAATTTTGATTCTGGTATGAAGAAGCTTCTGTATCAGGTGTGAAACGTTGCTGGCAAACCAAATAATCAATCAGACAAGTTGTTTTGACATTATGGATGCTCACTTGGTCTCTGGCGTATTCCAGCTAATTTTGTTCCTGTGCTATTCTACCACGCTTTACTCTTTTGCTTAGATTTATTGTGCGCATCGACTCTTGGGTTGCTTCGTCTAATTATCCGAACGGTCATTATGTCCAATCCCTCGGGCGCATTGGTGACCTAGAAACGGAGACACAAACCCTGTTGATTGAACATAATTTAGCTGTTCGAGCTTTCTCCGATGCACAAGTAAGTGGTTGTATTTTTAACTAGGATAGCAATGGCACTAATTATGTTTGGTATGGTGTGCAGTGTGAATGATATACCACTTCTTACTGCCAGACAAGTTTTCACATTTCTGCACCTATTTGAGGGTATTATTCATTCCAGCAGGTTGTCATGAATCGGACGTCACCTTGGTGTCTTTCATGAAAGCATCTTGACATGTTGGTTGTCGTTAATCTGTGCTCCTTAAGTAGCAATTCAAATGGTTATACAATAAACCAGAACGAGTATTTTCAGCACAAACTCACTTCATTGGTTGTCAGTGTTAGCGGTATCACTGACCATGGTGAAGAGTTGTCTAGACTGATATCACCGCACAGTCAACGTAAACGATTTCTGACACTCCTAACTCCGTTTGAACGAACTGTGTGTAACCTCGTAAAGTTTGCGCTAACTAACCAGCAAAAGTCCTCAACTTACACATTGTAAACTTCTGTCATTGACTCTCACGCTACAGTTAACCCTCGTTCTTCGTCCGCGGATTCATTTTTGCATATACCTGCCCAGAGCTCCCACCGCCTTATCATCAAGTAATGTTGGCGTCACAACTACATTGAGTGCCGATCCACAGTCTACCTGAACTGGCCACATGCCGGCTAATAATTCAATTTTCGTCTAAAATCTTAATAGACCATGTTTGTTTGACATTGAAGCAATGATTATGACACTTCTATCTCATTCGAAATTCTTCTAAAAAACATAAAAATTAGTTTAATTAGAACGGGAATTTCTGGCCAGTGGCGACTATGAAACGCCTCATAGTTGCAATATCGTGTACTTATAATACTTGTGCATATTACAGCACACAAAACGTTGTCTGTCTCCTTGACTACGATCGCAGCCTCCATCTACCATCTCATTGTTTATACAAAAATTAGTGTAGCTGCACCTATACAAGACAAATAGACAACTGGCTACTTGTATAACATATACCAAATTATCTGGAAACACAATCGAAGACGTCTGCCTTTTTATAGGTTCCGGTAGCCGACATATAGGTTCATCCGTAGAAAGACACTACAAACTAGATACAGAATGACAATTGTTGAGGCTCTTAATGCGTTTTTTTGAGCAACAGGAAAATGCCTTCCAGTTTACTACAACCCTAACGGTTAGACGTCACAGCCTCACGTTGTAGATTTGAAAACACCAATCTTCTGTCACTGCTGCTTTGTGTGTTCTTTCGGATTGTCAATCTCTGTACTGTACTTCTCAGATTACAGTTTCACGTAGGCCTGAGAGTTAAATCTGAACTTCATAGCAAAGAAAGGACCTCGGGCTGACCGTTGCAAAGAGTTTCCTTTTTGACAATTTTACTGGTATTTATAACGTTGACTGTGCTGCGAGTTACCTGGACTTTCATTAGCAATGAAAAATTTGACACAAAAGCACATGCACGGACGAGAAAAAGATAGAACAAGTGTGAATGATGCACGCAACAACTGTTTATTTGGTCCGTGCGTCCATTGTGAACTGAGCATCCAGTTGTCGCCTCGTTTAGTCTGTTTGTTGCGTCATGGCACGGGCAGCTGCTAAATCTGGTAGGTTTTTATCACATCTTTCTTCACTTATTCCTCTAGAAATGTGGACACGCCAACTCGAGTTTCAAAGTTACAAAATGAGATAAAACCATAAGGCAACTCAACGCGTCCTACTCAAAGTTACAACTGTAGAATAACAAGATGAAAAAGTTGTGGTTCAATAATTTCCCTCATATTGATTCTTCACACAAAGCATAGTAACGCGAGAAATTCATGAGACTCTGAAAAAGTTCACTTCATCGTTCCTTTGTAACAGAAGATTATGTGTGAACCAGCTACCGTTTCGTAGTGTACGATAGTACGTAGCTTTCAGTGGGCGAAAAAGCAACTGACATCCGTTTGATTCTGAGCCAGAGTTGTCGGTATTTAATATCAGTTTAGTATACAGTGTTGTCATGTGAGAAGTAAGCACTCACTATTTTGCTGCTGTTTCGATCTTCTTGCGGTCACCACTTAAAAATGCACATTCTGACAAAAATGAAACTGAATGAACAAGAACGAATAAGAAAATATCTGTCTATTAGCCGATAACTAGTGTCCACATTTTAACCAAATTCGCTGTACCAAGCAAGCTAATCGATCGCATTATTCAGTTAAATGTACGTACGACCTGTTGTTTATGATTGCCTAGCGGAAGACAGTGTAAATATCTTTTAGTCGAATTTGTGTTTTTACCCTCAGTTTTGCTATTTCAATTTATATCCCAGTAAAAATGTGTGCCGCCAGCCGAAAATTTTGCCATACGCCGATTACAGTTCGCAGGATATGGGGAAGTTGCGTGATCCATTCATTGGGATCATTTCATCACGTGCGATTCTCAGGGTTCCAACCTAGTGGATGGGCGCTCACGTGGTTTGCAACGAAAATTGTTGCTGACTCAAAGCGCCTGCTGTCTTGCCATCTCTGTCGGACATAGTAAAGCAAATTGACAATCATACAATCGGTTAAAGGCCTACATCACAGAGCATCTCATAATTATGCTCTCAAGTCCTTGTGACCCAGTATTCTGTGTCATTTGACCTCTTAAACTTTGATGTGTCTATCCTGACCAAGGATGTTAGCGAATCAAACGCGTTAGTGTGAACCATTGTATGCATTTTCACTTTCCTAGCAGTTTTAATGTATTTTTGCGTCTTTGTGGGATCCTCCGAAATCACAACAGTGTCACCTGGTCTTACTCCTCTTTTGCAGTTGAATGAACTTGCTGTGTACGCTGCCCAACGACCTTGGCGTGTTGACCCAGCTGAGGTAAAGCGTCGCCGTGACCTTCGACCACCAGATGTCTCTGGCAATCCCGCCTCAGAAAATGTCCTCATATTTAGCATCGATCCGCAAGGTTGTCAAGATGTGGACGATGCTTTGTCCGTTCGTTGGTTAGACCCTATTGTCCACGAAGACGGCACCAAACACAGACGACTCCAGTTGGGGGTACACATTGCTGACGTGACATACTTTGTTCCTGTTGGTGGATTTGTGGATGCTGAAGCGCGAAGACGTTCGACTAGTATCTATCTGGCTGATCGTCGATACGACATGTTACCTGGATTGCTTAGCGGTGATTTGTGCTCGCTTTGGAGCGGTGTGGATCGGTAAGTGTCGTAGAAATACCGTCGACGGACTCAAAATGCGAAGTAGACGGATGTTATTTGAAACGCTGAGTTATCTTTATCCATTTAGTCAAAACAGATGGAAGACATCGTGAGATGTTAACATCTCGATTTACTCTCGTCAGTCGCCAATGTAACATCAAACAATTTTATACAAACTATACACGGCAACAGCAATCGAACGAATCAACCACATAGTTTTGACCTTGCACACGCTAATAGTGCAATCAATTCCGCGGCAGTGAGACTGATTGTGTCAACGCCTTCTGTGCACACAAAACTGGCCGACGTCGTCTGATGAGTGTATTTCCTAGTGACGACCTAAAACACAGTCTCTCGTCAAGTCAGTTCACACTAACGCAGCTGGATGTTCTCTCTCTTGGACTAAAATTTAAACTACCACCCAAAGAAGTCAACAAGTTGAACACGCAAGTGCAATTCGAGTATATGTACGATCAGCTGAAAAGTTTGTCGCCCACGTTTTCTGATGAAACGGGTTGGTTCCGCGCAAAATTGGTAGATATTTCTAACCAATTTTTATCAGCACCTATTCGTCAACAGTGTTGTTTGAAACAAGAACACTATCAAGCCATGAAAGATTCGAAAGGAATGCAGCACTTGGTGTTTCTAAAGCCGGATAAATTTTCCGGTTTTGTCATCATGAGCAAGAATGATTACATGATGAACATGAATACCATTTTGGAAGACCAACGAAAGTTTAAGAAAGATTAGACGATTGAAAATAACATATTGCTAGAAAAGCAAATAGCGAGGCAACTTCAGATACTGCTGTTGCAGGGCCATATATCTGAAAATCAATGTAAGTGCTGTAAACCCTCCTAAAAAGTACGCTGGTTCGTCCTTGCTATCGCAATGCGCTTGCCAGAATTCGGATTCTCCTCCCTGAATAATTCACACGAAATTCTCGGTCCCGGTATTCGCTCTCAAGACAAGCCAAAAGACGCGTACAAAAAAAGCCTTGTTCCGCCCCAAAACGTGTGCGACAAAGACGACGATTACAAAGTATTTATAAGGCGCGTAATGATCAAACATTCCCAAGACATCAAAAGGAACAGTTACCGAAAAAAGAGTTAGGGTCGCAGATGAGCCTAACGGTATAAAAAGTCTCGACCGCTTTGAACAGTTCCGCTAAGTAGGGCTGGGTCAATTGTTTTTTTTTCTTTCTCACGACGGGGGCGGCTTGAGACGATAACAAAGTGGGCGCCCTAACAATAGGCAAATCAAACCACTCGGCTTGGAAACATCACGAATAAGAGGTGCACCGACAATACACAAAGATGGGTACCCCTGCGCCCAATTATGTGTATGAACAATTCAGCATATCAAAATTGCTCGATGGCTGGTTGAAATTTTGGACCCCATTCGCTAATTGTTATCCCCCCATTGCCTAAAGGATTCTTTTGAATTAGCAGAGACATTAGAACGCGTGTCGGTGAGTTCACAAGCTACGTATTCGACTGACGTTGATTCCCTTTTTACTAACGTTCCTCTTCGAGAGACAGTTGAGTTTTTATAGGATTTTATTTCCAGCCAAAACTGTGATATAGGTATTCCATTTGAATATCTTAAGGATCTCATTTTACTGTGTACAGAAAACATCAGGTTCAATTTTGAAGGGCTTTCTTACAGACAAGTAGACGGAGTGGCTATGGGTAGTCCGTTAGGCCTAACATTAGCCGACATTTTGTGAATGATGTAACGGCAAGTCCCCGATAATATTACCAAAGCCTTATTGTACAAACGATAGGTTGATGATATTTTGATTTTTACGGACACTCCCCATTTTGATTTATTTTTTAATCTTTTTAACTCTGTTCATCCGAACCTATCATTGTCTCACGAAAGGGAATCAAACGGTAGTTTGGCTTTCTTAGATGTACTCATCACTAGGCGTGAGGATGGAACACTGCAGCGGTCGGTCCATCGCAAGGCAACATGGGGCGGACAATATCTTCAGTTCTGCAGCCTTGTCCCGATAGAATACAAGAGGGGTTTGGTCAAAACCTTATTCCATAGGGCCAGACACATTTGCACCCCTGATAAGCTGCAGATGGAACAATAAATGCTGAGAAAAACGTTACTGGCAAACGGGTATCCTGAAAAATTCATAGACATTCACAGCTGGGTGACCAAGTGCAATGAGCCAATACAAACAGCTCAAAACAGATATATTCTTATTTTTGCAATTCAAAGGTGATCATCTGGCAAACGACATCAAGCACAAATTGCAATGTGCCCTATCCCGTACGTATATAGCTGCCCAAGTACGCTTGGTTCAAACTACCAAAGGACCCGTTCTGCACAATCGCGAACGCAGTGTCTGACCACTCTGTCTCTCACGTTGTCTACCAGTTTGATTGCAGTTGCGGTGACGTTTACATAGGCAGAACAGACTGACAGCTATCTCAGCGAGTGGCACAACACGTCCCAAACTGGTTAAAACAACTCATGACACAACGATATGAAACCAGTGAATCCATTACTCGAAGTCCCACATCATCGATTGCCAGACACTTCATGTTAACAGGTCACCAGGTTGACTTACTTAGATCATTCAAAATATTGTCACGTCAACCGAACCCGAAGCTACTGGCCTTTAGCGATGCCATTTTGATCAGGACTCACCAGCCCGCGCTGTGTGCACAGAAGTGGTTGAAGCAACCTTTAGGGTTGCCGTGGTGATGATGACATAATACGTAGTGTGACTGTATATGTGTCCATACCCTATCTATCTCTATTTGTGTCATATATAACTTGCATGTTTTACGTTTGAGACTGATGAGAGTAAACGAAATGTTAACATATCCCAACATATGTCTGCGCTGATGAAATTTAAAGAAGTTATCGGGTGGTTTTCCGCTGTAGATAGCGCTCGTTTTCAAGGTTAATGATCTTTTGATTTACATAATCTCACGGTGGTGTACTTGTTGATATTGTTTGATCAGAATGTCCATGAAAGATTCACAGCCAAAGCCTTACTTCTTGAAATCTATAAGTTTACCGTTTTTAAGCAGATGCTTTCTTGTTCTCACTCTTAATTAGGCTGTTTATTTGGAAGATCTGATCACTATGATCTTGTCTGCATACGTTTTGGTTTAAGGATCTTGTGATTTAAGTTCTGTTATTTCATTCTCTTTAGCTTCTAACCCAGTTTGCTTTTCATGATGGTATGGCAGTTAACCACAGTTAACCATCACTATCGACTGTTGGTGTTTTGTATTTTAATGATTTCGACAATTCTCCTGTTACGGGCAGTATTTAGCGTTTTTTCATCACTCGCTCATTACTATTTATTTTGCAGGTACGCCGTGAGCGTGTTATGGGAAATTGATTTTGATGCTTTCGAGGTTCTGAATATTTGGTACGGACGAACGGTTATTCGATCCAGCTACAAGCTTACCTATGAAGTGGCCCAACGCATTTATGATCCACCGGAAACCTCGGTTGCTGGTAAGCTGGATTCGCTGCCTCCGGGTGAACTGCTTCTGCAAAAACTAGGTGGAATGAAGGAGTTAGGCGAATTAATTCCTGAGCTGAAGAATTTATCAAAAGTAGGTTTTACTCTTCTGGCTTTGGTTGTTCTGGCATTAGTTATTTCGAGTTCGTTCATGTTTGATTCCACTCCGTTGAATCTGCTATCAGAAGTACGGAATAAAACCTCAGCAACATGGTTTTACGTACCCACGGAGTCACACAGTAACGCAGTCTTGTCTTGGATACTGCCACATTATTGATTGCGCGAAGGTTAGCTGATCGACACCAGGATTTAGCCTTTATTGAGTGTTCGTTATCGTACATGCTTGCAGGATGATGTCAGATTACTTATATCTAAACTGGGACAACCGCGTCTACTGGGCTGGGACTTGCGACTGTGTGATTGGTTGAACATTTTCCCCCCTGAAGCAAGGCGATTATCTGCGAGCTTTATTGATTGTCAGTTCTGGACCACTACTCTTTCTGACGCCTCACTTATCTGGTGCTTCCTTTTGCCCCGATGGTTTCACCAGTTGGCGTATACTTTGTGGAACGACTTCCAACGTACTCGCCATTTCTCTTTCTCGATTGGTACTCCTGGTTAAGCCATTCCAGCACTGGTTTTATAAGCAGAGAATTTCGCTCACTGTTGTGCTGGACATACGTCACAACACGTTCTACAGTGGAGTTACGAATACTTAGAAACTGTTCTGGGGGCATATAGATTAGGAGCTAATGGTGCTGGGGTGTGAAGTTGCAAATCTTCTTTTTGCGAAATTGTTTGTTGCTCTTGAGAAATCAAAGGTGTTCAATGTGATTATAGCAGTAAAATGGAAGATGGCTTCGATGTGTGATCACCAAGTTGTTAGTTAACACGCAAACGTTTTGTATTATGTAAGGCATTTCGGGTATTTGTTAGATTCGTTTACGTTTTCCAATCTTGGGCCACGTTTGACCGCTTTGGTTTCGCACGCACGCAAGCAAACGTTGGAAGCAAGGTATAGAATTTGAGGGAAAACTCTCGTTTAATTGTTAATTTTGAGTTTACACATCATAAGGAGTTTATTGCTGTACGACCTCGTGTCATCTGCTCGCTGAGTCCTGTAAGGTTGTTCGCATTTTAAAAGAAATATTAGAACTTACTGGGGCTCGAACTCGCGACTTCGTGTTTGGTAGATGGGTGTTATTATCATCGAGCACTGGTGATCAGTCGGATTCCATGGTGTGAATATTGTTATTATTTGGCTGCTGTAACTGTGAAATAATGAATATTAGTGGTCCGGGGCAACGAAAGCCGCGGGTTGTCTCGCCGATTTTATCTCACTCTCACTTGGGTCGTTTGTTTGCAAAACATCTTGCGGTTGATCGTTTGAGCCCAGACCTATGGGTCTTCCTTCTCTCTGTTTTATTCTTAAACAAGAGATTACTGTCATTGTTGTGTGATAATTTAGCATATGTGCTACCCAGTAGTGTATTGCTGGCGATGATAACGTCGACATATACGCGAACTTTGTATGCCATCCAGTATGGTTAGTTTGTGGCCAACATCCACTACTAATTGTCGTGTCATGGCATACCATCTCTCGCTTAGTTCACTCGCCATTTGTTCAATTGAGCCTTGCCCTAAGTAATGCATATGTTTAGCGTGAAGAACTATCACAATGCTTGAAAACCCCTACTTTCCATATCATAATCTGCATTGCAGCTTTTTAGCAAGTTTCGTTATTCTTTTATTTAATTCTTACTGCTGACCCCTGGTTGGTTGTTCTTCCTCCTTTTCTCATTAGTTTTGCCGACCGACGTGTAAACGTACTGAATTTTCGTCGTTTTTTCTGTCACAGTACGCTTGACGGCCTTCTTGGTTTTCAACTTTTTATGTAGCGCTTGGTTTGTTTATGAGTGTTGGCGCGAGCCTGCTTCACCGGGAAGTTTATCCAGCAGGGTTATTCCAGAATAACACGTGCTCTATCTTGTTCAGTGACCCCATATTGAATCGATTCCGTCCGAACCAAGTCTGTTCAAAGTATACGTATTCATCGAATCCTTGATAAGGAACTATGTGGTCTGTTCTCGTTATGGATCTCCTCGTGGAATGCACAAGCTTGCTCCCCCTGATGATCATACTAAGATCGTCAGTTCAGCAATTAAAATGTATTTAACTCACTACTTTTAAACAGCTCGTGACTGTTATGTTTACTGATGGTTGCATTTGGTGGGTTACTTGAAATGTTTTCTGTTTGAAGGTGAGATCCTAGCTTGAAACAATGCCTGATTTGATATGCAACGCAATCAGGTCAACGTGGCCCATGAACATTGCAATACGTGGGAAAACTTTCTATCCGACTAGAATGCACGTCCGTCTTTTATTGGATTCCGACGGGATTCCTATTTTGTTGCGATTTCATTGGTCGCATCTACAACGTACAACTCACTGGAACCGAGATTCATATTGATAACTGACGGTAATGGTGTTTTTATGCTTTAATGAAAGTCTTGGACTCACCCGCTTGCAACATCCCTCCGAGGTGTCTGCTTTGTGATGAAGTCACATTTATCTTACGCTGTTAAGGTAATTATCTACTTACTCTGCAAGCACGATTATGCATTTGTTGGCAACCGTCCCGGGCATCGATTGTGCCCGATGATTTTCGCTAAAGGCTTCCAATTTTCCTTTCCTTGTTCAAGACGCTACTGTGGAAATAGCACGTGATCGATCCGATGAAATCAGTCTCTAATTTCTGCTCGATACTTCGATGCCCGGCGCAATGTATGCGATGACAACGTTCTGCTTGGCTTCTTTCCCGAAGACGCGGGGAATATCTGATTGGCTGTATCGAATTGTATTTTCAAAGCGTCACTTCAGAACGGGCGTTCTCGATCTTAAATTTCCTTTTACTGTAAGCAGTCTGTCTCATTAGCCTAAGCAGTACTGTCTTATCGATTGACAGTAACACAGGGGCGATATCAACGAACATACCATAGCATGCATTGCGTTTGCCTGTCTTTATCGTTGGTTATCTTCAAATGGTTGTCGCTGAAAGGGGAATTAACTTTTATGGACAATCTTTTCCTAGACGTGATCTGTTCCTAATGAATATACCATCAGGCTTACTGTGTTTGACTGTCGTTTTCTCTGTCAACCAGCTCTCCTCGCTTGGAGGGATCCTGTGAACAATACGTCGATTTGCGAACGCGTATTTTGTTTAACCCCTGATACACGACCATATGCACATTTTGTAGCGGTTAAGTTGTGTACTCTATGTACCACATAACCGTTTATAGCAGTGGGCGTTACTCAGGGGCATTACTAGCAACCGGATTAACTTACGGGTTGAGAACCCTGACTATTTCTTTTATTTAGGTCGGCTGGTGTCGCCTGTTAAGCTGTCTGTTTCAGGATAGCTGAACTCACTGTTCAAAAACTCAGTGCGACGTAGCACTGTACGGCAGTCAGTGGGGAGACCACATCCATACCTGTTAACTCCTCGAATTAATCTTACCTTGTACATATGTATGAAAGTGTGGGTGAATGTTCATTGTCGGCATCCGGTTCGGATTATCCTGTCCCAGTGACCGAAGCCAAAGGACGTCTGCGCTTAGCTATCACCACAAGTGACTTGTGCCGCACCACTTGTGGTTCTACTCACATAGCACGTATCCAGTGTGAATCCGAAGGAATAAGACCAGGAGGTGTGAGAGTGAGGCCTTTGTGTCCAGCCGGTCAATGCTGGTTAACCAATTGATAAGCTAGCTCGAAATTAAAATGTCTATTTCTCGTAAAACAGACAGAGAGAGAGACTCCATTGGTAAGATCTAAACAGGGAAGAAGAATATTGAAAACATAACGCAAGAAGTATTCCAGTGTGAGAGTGCATGTTAATGCACTTTAGAGAGGATATGGAGGAAAAACGAACTACGAGGCTGGACTGGAAGAAAACAGACAAAACATTCAACATACAATACACCAACAAAGCTAAAAAAGGAAAGGAAGAAGACCACAGTCATCCAGGTTTCCAAAAAGAGGAACGGGTGAGTTCCAAATGACGGTATTCATTGGTTGATGTGAACAAGAAAAAAGAAAATAGCTGATATAACCTACTTGACCCTAACGCACTCGTTGTCTCTTGGCTGACGGTGTACTATGTATACGTTGATAACCTACTAATCCCAAACGGTCGGCACACTTGCCGCCGCACGCTTCCGTTCTCGGCCGCGCAATGATTGTTCACTGAACCTTCGGACGCTCCTCCGGATCATATTTCTCCAAACCGTCCGGTTCAACACTAACTCTTCCCAACATCTGCAATCAATATTACAACGTGAAAGATAACTTCCTGGTATCTCCGCTTTTGATCACCAGGATTTCGCTTACCCGATTACAATTATCCGTACAGCAGGTGTTTTGGAATACGGTCGTCGCTCATCCGACGGATGTGACCTAACCAACAAAGTCGATTAAGCATCATTATGGCTTCCATTTCATCCGTGTCCACTCGCCACAGTATCTCAGTGTTGGGAACCATGTCCGACTACCGAATACCCAAGATGCGTCTTAAACTTTGCAAATGGAAACAGCTCAGATAACGCACGTTTTGTTGATACAGTGTCTAAGTTTTATTGCCGTACAACAGTATAGACAGCACCATTGAGCGGTAGACACAGACCTTAATGGCCGTCTTCAGGCTGTGGTTCTTTCAGGTACGTCTTTCAAGACGTCTGAAAGCAGCACTAGCCTTTGCCACGCAAGCTCGTAATTCGCGGTCTGCGGACAAATTGCTACTCAAGTAACAGAAATCTGCACAGCTGTCGACAACACCTCCATTGATAAGAATTTCAGGTGCAGGAATATCACCTCCGCCCGAAGAAGGCTGAAAGAAAGACAATAGCTTACCTGTGTTGATATCCAATCCAAACGTAGATGCCGCGATCGTGAAAGCCGTGGCCATTCGTTGTCGTTCGTCCTCTCTGTGTGCGAACAGTCAGCTGTCATCTGCGGACAGAAGCATTCGCATCATTAAGGTATGTAACCGGGTTGAGACGCCGAAACGTCAACTATTCAGTAGGCGCTCATCTGTCCGACGCTCAACCTCAACATCGTCCTCCATCGCGTCCGGGAAAGCAACTGTTAGCATAGCAGTCACATAGGACTGGGGCTAGAATACAACCCTGCTTCACGCCAGTGACAATAACAAACTCATCAGAGGTAGATCCACACGTTCGTACTTTCACTTTCATGCCCACATACAACATTCGAACCCAACTGACGAACTTACCTGGACATCCAAACTTATCAAGCATCGTCCACAACGCCTCCCGGCTCACGAAATCAAACGCCTTGGTGAAGTCCACGAAGAGGGCATGCAAAGGCTGGTTACGTCTCAGACATTTCTGCTGAAGCTATCTAGCATCGAGCACTCTTCCGGCATCCACATTGCTCCTCGGGAATACTGGTTTCCAAAACGTTCATATTCAGTCGGTTCAGGAGGACTGTTGCAAATACCTTGCCTGCGCAGCTCTGCAGACTAATGATCCTTGCAGGCACACACACACACATGCATGCATACACGATTGCACCGGAGAGTCAACCAGCCAGCCAGCCATTCAAACAGTAACAAACACGTCAGAGTATCCGGCGCTGATCACACGCAATCACAAGGCCGTCCTGATACCGATCTCATCATGAGCACAAAGCCACTCACATCTGCGTCCGAAATGCACACTGATACAACAAAATGAGTGTGTGAATGTTAAATCTTTCTTAAACCACACAGCCTCGCTGCCAGTTGGTATGTTAAGGCATGCTTTTATCGTCAGTCTTCAGGTTGTGTAGTTTTCAGCATTTTCGTCATTGGCCGTTTTGGTTTTGCCCGTTTATTTCACTCGGTACTCCCACATAGAAACAGACATCTTTAAGCTCGTAGACATAACTTTTACGGAGTGAATTTCAGTGGGTTTGTTCCAGGTTTCCGGATTGATATCCTCTAAGCGAATCAAAGTGTGACAGAGTTAAGTCAAAAACATTACGCCTAATATTGTTGGAAGCTCTGTAAAAACAGCAATTTTCTAGTATAAACTCTTGTACGATTTTGGAATTCAGACAGGCTTAGTTTGGGCTAATTTAAAGATACGGTACAATGTGAACGAAGGCCCATCGGGTCTTCTTAGACTGATATCGCATCACGAAGGAGAGATTTCGGGACTCGGTTATTTTGAAAATGCGGGAAAAATAATGAATTTGTACTACATTTTGATGTGTACATTTTGATTGATTTCCAAGTAAACGAACACAACAGTAGTACGATTGATACACCATTTCCCACTAATGAACATAGCTCCTACTCACTACAACGGTTTACATTAATTTCAAACGCCTGTTGTCCGCTTATTCACTGGCAGTTTAAAAAGTCTCATGGAGACCACGTGAGGGCACAGCTGTTAGTTGCGAGTTGTAGGCCTAGAGACTCCATCTTTTAACTTGAGGACCATGATTCCTCCTGCACGGTTCGTCGGCAGCGCTGTTGAACGTCGTAAAATTAGCAACTGTTTCCAATTGTTATTTCTCTTGTTTTCCATCCCCACTTGTTACTGACCTGCTGTCGGGTAGCTGGATTTACACCGCCCATAACTGTAGCGTAGGTGTATGCTCCATTGATGTGAGTGCGCCAGTATGGATTAGCTATAAAACTGTCTTCTGCATATCCTTGTATTTGCTAGAAGTAAGGGTATTTAGGTGAATCAAAGTGAGTTTAAATGTATATCTGCTTTATTGTTGCAACGGAAACGACTTTTACAAAAAGGATACTCTGTTTTCTATCAGGACCGGATGCTTCAGGAGTTAATCAAGTTGGAGTCTTCAATCAAACTGTTAGTTGAGATTGCTTCCACGATTCGTGCACGGCGAGTTGCACGTGGTGGCCTCGAGTTAGACAGCATTGAGGTTGCCGTGCGGTTCGCTGATGCTCAGACGCGTTCTGGTGATCTGGAGGACTTGGTTCCGAAAGAGGTACGTTCGTTTCATAGTTTCGTTTTTCTTTCTAAGTTAATGTCGTAAGAGACGAAGTTTCACTATTGGGCGGTACGTCCAGCTGCCATTTCGGCATGGTAATTCCGTTGTTCCAGTCAGTCAGTTTTCTTTGCGTGTGATGTAAACCTGGTTCCTGTAGGACCCTTTCGGTCGCCGTTCAGTAGTACTGTACGATCACACATCATCATCTGCCCAGATAACATTCTTCCAATGTAATTACTGTCACCTATGCACCCAATGAGAATGGGTCTGTGATCCTCATTCGCTGAGGCAATTATGAACGGGATCGATTGTTTGCTATTGGCTAGTTTCTTTGATATCTTTTATCAGGTTGTCCACGTTTAATCAAGTGATTTCATGATTTTACCAAGAACGTGGGCGTTTGAGGATCATGCTTTGCATCTGTTTGGTTTTTTAAAAAAAATAGTGTTGTTGGAAGTTTGTGGACAAGTATATATATATATATATATATATATATATATATATATATTAGAAACTACTGATAAATAGTAGACATCAAGTGGCTGATGAGTAACAGGTTAGAAGGCGATTTTTTGCTACTTCCTCGATTGTGGGCGGTTGTATTAAGTCTTATATGAACCGTAGGAGGTCTACGAACTGTACTTCCAACTTAGGAAGTGTTTACTAATATTTTCTTAGTCATCTACTTACTCACACTCCGGTTAATCATAACTTTCTCCTCTATTCAGACCTTTCAGCCGACTTCTGAAAAAAGGTGTTAAATCCAGAGTTCACTCTTATCAAAGTTCTTCTGTCATACATATCCTTCTACCAAGATTCGAGCTGTAGTCGGTGTGTTTATGAGATGGTTGCGTCGACTATTGTGTTATTGTGTTCGCATTGAACACGACCGAATTATTTCAGTAATGCACCCGGCCGCATCTTCTTGTACGTGATAATGTTTCCCACTGGTTACTTGTTTTTCACCGACCATGGAAATGCTCACACAGACGCCATCTTGGTTCAAGTTCTTTATACGAAATACTCTTTTAAACTCTGGTATTACTCGAGATAATCCATACGACAAAACTGGGGAATTGGATCCGGGCCCCGCGTCCCCCCCCCCCCCCCCCGCAGCATACGTGCCAATTGACCGACTAGGTCATGTGACAGAGTCGATACTTTCAGACCATTTACGAAACTTTGAAATTTTACTCGGTTAAATGGAGTTTTTAGTCGACTATTTTTGTCTAGTTTGATCTTGGATTCTTAGTATACATTACGGAGTCGAGCTAATCAAGAAATCGATCTCCAACTGACTGAGACAGCCAACTTGACTCACTTCGATGCCCAACGAAAGGTTGTTGAGGTTCGGGTATTTGAGACATTTGCCATGAGCACGAACTGGGAAACAAGAGTACAATGAATTCCTGAATCACTGTGATCTTGTCGAGGGAATCATTTAGTGTATCCGAGTACCTATTTTCAAGTATCTGTACATCTACTGATATTCGGTGTGGATGAATTACCTTCGCATGCGTTACCAAAGTGTTTTAATGCGTGACTATAATATTCTTTTCTCGTCGTCTTCATCATCCTTATCTGAATTCAAGGGTTGCTTGATCTGGTTTGTTGTAGAAGCGCTTGTAAATCTTTCTAAATAGATTTTGTTCACAGAGATTCTACAACAAAATTCCATTACCTCAATAGTGATTGTGATCCTCATCCATGCGACGTGATCGACTCACACAATTTTACTCCATAAAGTTGCTCGTTAATAGCTGGAGGTTATTGTTACGACATATGCGCCTCAGTTCCATTCTAGCCAAGATGGTAAAGTCAAGACCGGATGCTGAACATTAGTGGTGTTTCAAACCGGCGTGAAATTCGTTTATGGTTACTCTCTTATTGATCAATCATAAGAAAGACAACAGCATCTAGAACCGTTTTGATCGATTCCCATAAATGGAACCGAAATGTCATGTTAAGATTGTGGGTAGTGTGTGAGGCGATACATATATATCAGCATTGTGTGGCAACGGATGAGTAAAAACTCGTAGGAATTAAATCCACCGGTGGAAACTGTATACTTAAAACGAAGCAGGGGAGGATTACTATAAAATCGTTATTTCACACCAATTAATTACTCTCTTTGGCACTCCGTCTTAAAAAAGTGAAACACCGGTAGCGTGACTTTAGCCGTGGGTTCACGTATATTAGTTTCACTGTAACCCTCCGGGCACGGTAACACTGTACTTGCTGTCTTGGCTAGTTGGAGGGTTACGTTCAGATAGTTGGTTACAAGCAGAAAATCTAAGTTGTCCACAGTCGTTTGAGCCGTGGGTCCTCCAATACCAGGCGTGAAACGAATCTGATTGATATGGTATTTCTTGATCGAAAAACCCATCGACACCTGGTAGAGTGCTGGACTACAGCTTCTCTGGGAAACTCACTGTATCCAAGCCGGCTGATTCTGGCCGTAGTTGCGAACATAATCGTCTGCTCCTTCTACAAGACTGTGAGCCGGACTCTGTGTTTCTACTTATATTGTTACCATATTGTTGTTTCCAATGGTTTTTAATTAATTTGAAGACGCTCTTGATGATTATTGTCGCTGTTGATTACAAACGTTTGGCCATGTAGACGAAGGCCTTTTTTTCCGGAAAGCGCTGGTAACGGCCTGAAATTATTCAACGAGACAGTGCGCTGCTCGTAGGGAATCTTATATAACTCCTTCACTATAGAAAGGATTGGTTGAGTTGCACAGCTTGCGATGGTTAGGTCACGTACTCCGTATGTCATCTGATCGTTTACCGTACCGGGCATTATATGCTGAGGCCACCAACAGTTGGGTCAAACCACGTGGTGGTCAAGCAACAACGTGGTCACGAAATATGAAGACCTTGACTGCTCCATTGAGCAAAGTGGGTAGGTGTCGCCTGCCTGGATGGGGTCCCTGTGATCACTCAAACCGCTGGTTAGAGACGCCATCCGAGATGGCGATGTGTCGCAGTCAATGGCGGACCTGTGTCCATACCATTTCCAATTCTTCCTGTTAGCCTCCTCTCATTAATTTTCAGCCTCCTCAGTAACTTTTTCTTCTAGGATATTCTACGTCACTGTTGAGGTGATCGGCGGCCGGAGCCACAGTACCTTTTGGTCAGGCTCATGGCTGTTATGATGATGATGGTGGATTGGTTGAGTCTCCTTTTTTGTCGATTTGAACGATCTTCAGCGTGCATGATGATCTCCTCAAGACCATCCGTGAATAGGTGATTGATTGCGTCGCCAATACCACAGTTGTCTGATGTCTGATGTAATTACCATTTCTGTTGATGGGTCACAATAATTCATTGTCAACCCCGAGGTGAGTGTCGACTTAACCTGACGTTTCGGGTCTCTTCCTTTTTTGTGTTTTTCGTAAATCGACGATTGAGGGGCCTTCTGATTTTTTGAACCGTTCTTAGAAATGCACTGTAATGACTTACGAGCCCGAGAAACGAACTTAAAATATAAACGTCAGACGAAGGAGGCATCATTTAGACGGTTTCGATTCGCCATGTGTAGTCATCGACGATTCTTGTTAATGGTGAACCAAAGGTATGTGCCATTTTGTGTTAAAAAGTTGCGTTTTTCTGTCGAGAGAGCAAAACCCGTACGTTCCAAATCGGGTAAGAATCACAATCAAACCGTCCGGATCACTATTCGTAATCGTGGAATCATCGAGCCAATTTACAGCACATGAAGCGTTCTTCAGTATTGTTTGCATCGTCTGCTGTAAGATTGTAGGTGCAGGTGTTTGGAAACCTTTTTGTGTGTGCATTGATAATGAGGAGTTCTTTACCACCTTCTGCAGCAGCTGCTTTAAGACTGACTTCCACCAGGTCCACTTTTGCAAAGCATAGATCTCGCCAGTTGGCCCTTCGGTATGAGCAACGGATATTGGTGCATTTCGATAACGTCCTTGAGTCTGGTAGGAATCAATGCAGAATCCCACAAGTCCACTGACCTTTTATTATTACAGTTGGCTGCACCCGCACAGCATAGTGTTTTAATGACATCCACGTTTTGGAATGTGGCCATTTCGCAACTACAGGCGTGGAATTGAGCACTAGATGCTTTTGGTAAAATTCACACTTCACTTCTTGAAATTGGCTTTTTTTTGTAGCATTCATAAGTTTCTGCTAAGACTGCTGCTGGCTTGCTAGTTGCAAGCTTATCGCCAGTGGAATAGCTGTGCCGTTTTTCTAGCCCGAGACAGTCATTAAGTTGATGGGTGTTATTCGTCTGAATACTGTTCGAAGTGATTGTACAATTGACTGCTCCAGGTGATTGCAGAACACCATCGGTGATATTTCTGACGGTATATCTTGTTTTCTTCATTTCGGATTTTCCGATTGAATTCCTAGGTGTAACACCAACTTACTGTGGTATTTGAGGCCAAAATCGAAGTAAAACACCGTAAATGTCCACCATCACGTGTTTATGTTTTGTGAGAACATAAGCTTCACACATGACTTCTTTGTTTGCTGGTCACCGGACTGTTTGGAGGGTTGATATGTATTGCTTTTGTGCTTGACGGCAGCCTTACTTTTCGGTTGCATTTTGCACAATTAAAGCAGTTACGGTTAATACCGGAAGTATTACTATTCCATGTAGTGTCAGCAACCTGTTCGGAGCCCTGTGTGATTGTCCTATCATAGCTTTTGTGTGTTTCTCATTGGAGCTGATCGAATTGACCGCGGAAGTTCCCTAGCCGATACATGTACTATGGCTGCCAAGCTGTGTTTGACATTGATTAACCACTAACATTCTGTTGTGACTGCGTAGATAGTATTTTCTGAGTTTTTATCCGTTCTACTCAAGATATTTTTCCGAGTTTCTACATCTTGGTGTAACTGGGACCCAAAGGAGATGATTAGACATTTGGACTGATCACCGATAATATTGCGTAGGTTACGGTATTCATATTCTTTATTCACAATTCATGCGCAGCTTACGAAGTCATCGGCGTCACTCTTCATCAGTTTCGAGCAATAATATTGAACAATGAACAATAAGGGCTGCTAGCCAGACAGTTATCCTAGGTTTGTGTGATTTCAGGGAACTGTTGTCTTTCAGAATTCTTGGGTAGAGTGAACTTAGTAGATTCTTCGCACTCTACCGTATCCCATTTCCGCAGTAGCAGTTCGATCTTCCAGACCTCGTGCTCTACAAAAGCGACCCGGAATATATCCTCGCATTTTTCGAATTACTTCCTGTGTATTTGACCCGGCGTTGTCTTCGGCAAATTCGTTTACTTAGTTTACCGTCTTTTACGCAACAAAATGGTTTGTGTTAACAGTCAAAATTCTCAATTTTTAAATCATGCATCAATTATTTTCCGTTCTCTTAGCAGGAGCTGCTGAAGTTGCTCGAACGTTAATGCTATTGTGAGTTAACTTTTTAGCCGAACTGCTGTGTACTTCTCAGTTCGCTTTTAGACAGAACAGCAAAAGATTAAGGTTGGTAACGTGGGTTAGTAGCTAGCCGAACTAGTACCAAAGTGGTTTACAGTTACTGTCTCACAAAAGGAAGAACGTTATAGTGCGCGAGATTAATTTAGATGATCTTTGGGAATAGAAACGGAATCTCATACGTGAGTTGTAGTCAGTTTATAGACACACACACGACAATATTGCTTAGGGATGAGACGATAAATCTCTTAGAGGTTAGGTCACCGTGGTCTATCTTTGGGAAGCGTGCATCTTTGCCGGTATGTAAGAGTGAGTGAATGTGATTGCATCGCGAAACAGTTATCGTTGGCAATAGTTGACAGATCGAACTCCAGTTCATCCGTTTTCGTTCACTTATGCAGCATTATTTTCAGTTTAATTGTTGTTGATCTCTTATCCAGAAAGCTTCGGTTGCCACAGACAGGTTACGTTCCTTGGTTTCAATCTGTTCCAATGACTGTTACCCAAAACGGGCTAGTTGGACGAATAACACTGACCTCGCTTTACAGACTATTCTGTTTGCCTGTGTACATTACCTTCTTAAATCATCTCATTAGCTATCCCTCTTTGCCTAATCGCTGCGAATGTTTAGCCACTAGTTTTTCGCTGCACTTCTTTAAGCTCAAAGTCTCGATAATTATTGCAAGTTCTGTACATCTCGAATACTTTCGGATGGGTATGGTTAGTCTTAATGTGCTTAACAGACATACGGCCGTGTTCAGGCACTGGTGGGGTGCGTTTGTTATCCGCAAAGGGGCGGGTACGTGACCGTATGTCACATTACCGTTCGCTTTTAAATGTTAAAATTTTTCTGTAATCCCCGGCACCTGTTTTCCTAATAACGAATCACGGCACCATACTGCTTCACTATTTCACTCATTTGCTGTAGTTTTCTGTTAGTCACTCACGTAGTCGAGTGAAGGTACGGTTCTACTGGTTACTCGTTAGTAGTTAGAAGTGTTTTTATAAATTGTTAACTTGCCTACTTCAAACGTTCAAACAACAGCAACTGGAAATGCACGGAACTGTGGCCGAATTGATGATATTCGCTAACCATTGGGTAGCCCGACGGTGCCTTGAAGTGTATCCTGACCGGTCCTGTCTTCGGCGTCATCCACCGCCACGACCAGAATTCTTCGAAGAATTAAAATTATGCGCTGCTTCTCGAGGATTTTCTCTTGACACCGAGTCGAATCGTGCATTGAGTGCTTCCCTTGCAGCTGCAGAAGACCCGAAAGATCCAGAGGTATTTTAGTGCTGTCCACGTTTTGGTATCCGCTACAGATGCCCTCATCGCCTTAAGTTGTCACTTCTCACTTACTTAGCTCACAAGTAGTTTAAATTGTCATGAGGATTGTTTCATCATCGCTTAATTCCTTATCCGCTTAATATTTTTCACTAACTTTTGTTGAAGTTCTAACCATCTAAGGAAAGCAAACCTAACGGTCCATATTCATTGCGACTTTATATCTTTTGTGTGCTGTTGCTTTTTGCCTTGTTTTGTACACTTGTTTCAAATCAAATCAAGTCAATGAAACGCTTATTTCAAAATGTCCTATCATTTTTTTGTAGACTGTCGTAGCGAGAATTACACCAAACGTTCCTAATAATTCATTTCAATTTTTGTGTGTTCTTCTGCGTTATTCTTTTGACGCGTTAGTCGTTTCTCGTGTGCCTACCAACATATTTAGTCGTTTTCTCATGCGGGTTTTCGTCTTTCTGTGTTTTGATATGGCGCTGGAATTTCTTGTCGGTGTTACTTTTCTAATATACGACGACGCGACTACTGATGCTGGTGTTCAAGAATCGCAATAGCACGCATCAATTAAATTGATTGGTTGTCTGCATTTAAGTGCAATTTTTCAAGCTGACTTTTTCACAGTGTAGTTGCTATGTGTATTTCTCAATTAGATTATGATTCGTAATATTTTTACTGATTGTTCAAAAATTTGGATTCATATTCACTATTGTCTGTGGGTAAGAATGAATGAAAATAAAGTATGACACGTTCAATTCTATCCTAAATTTTCTGTTTGAAGGTCAACTGTACTGCATGTATGTCTTCCAGACATCTATGCCTTTGTTTCGTCGTCGCATTTCTCTCTCAAGGATCGCTGGGTACATTGGCACATTTTCATAAGCGTGTAGAGTAAAGTGCTCATTGTCTTGACAATTACTAAAACGTTTGGATGTTTCTGTGTACGCATATGTGAAAGAGTAGTAATGTAAACCAGTGCATCGTATAACGGACGATACTGTCCCTTGGAGGACGATTTAAAGGCATAAGAAGTCGACAGAAGAGTGCTTCAGGTGTTTGGACATGTGAATCTAAGGTTTCTTTCGGATACTTTCCAAACTGATGCTGGTAAGCTCATCTAGTTTCACCAAACTCGGCCATCTGAAATATGCGGACTTATTCCAAATTTTATTACACATATATGAATGTCATCGCTCTGATTTCATTGTTTCCGTATTAAATTTTGGATAGTGGAGGATGGCGATGTTGCGTACTACTAAGCTGACTAATCTTTGTAAGTTTTCAAAATATTTGTACGCGCGTTCTAGTTGAAATTTTATAATCTAACTTTGTCAGTTTGCACTTATCTGTTCATATTGTTACCAGTATTTTGTTTGCACTGTCATAGAATTGCCGCCCGCAACCTCTTTCGACTGGTTTAGTCGTAGAAACTGTCTTCTTTCGTTGAGCGCTTTTACCGCCACTTGATGGATCTTGTGAATGCAGAGAATGGTTGTCAGTCCAAAGCATGTTGTCAGATTTTGACTTATATATCCTCCCTCTTCACATCTGTTGCCTTTTCTGTCTGTTTCAGGTCAAACGTGTGCTTCTGCAATTGACCACTCGGGCTATGACAAACGCCTTGTACTTCTCCACTGGGGCTGACAATTTGACTCGCGAACAGTTTTCACATTATGGTCTAGCTTTGAATTTATACACGCATTTTACTTCGCCCATTCGTCGGTACGCGGACATGATCGTAAGTCAGTGTCTGTTATCCTTTGAGCTTACACTATGTACGGGATATGTGAATAGAGTTGCAAGTACTGTGGTGCAAGCCGTCTGTAGTGCAGATGTCCGTTGGCTCTGGCCACTGTGACAGGCTGTTCCTGAAACGGATGTCGCCAACCACGTATGTATGTGTGTGTTCCTGGTTGTCTGTCTGAGCTACGCCTGTGCTTCTTAGTTTTAGAAGGGTATGTTGGACTGTCTAAATCTCTGCCGGGACTCTACGGGTTTTATCAGAGGATACGCGCTGACTTTTTGATGGGTGCGTTCGACAGCAACTTGCAACTAAGTGCAAATCGCGATGGATCTAAGGTGCTTTGCGATATGTTTGGTCTGTGTGTAATCCATTTGAAACGTATAGATGGGCTTAGTGATTGCAAACACTTGGCCGTAGTGATCACCAGCGCTGTGATAGATGGCCATTTTCGCCTTATCTGGCCCCGTCAACGCCGCGCACTCCTAGTGATCGAATCCACAACTTTTGAGTAACCGTCAGGTTGTTAGGTCACCTCTGAATGGTAGTCTATACTAGACCAATGGACCACGGTACTGGGGTTTTTTGGTTTACCTCTCTTAGTCGTTAAGCTTCATTTTCCCATGGGGTGAAGTCACATACCTTCCCACATCCCCGGATGCCTCGATCCCGTGGCTTAAATAAGTGTCTGTCTGGGCTACCACCCTGACACCTGTTTGCCGGTCGTGGACTCGATTCTTCAACCTGCTGGGCGATGATAAGACTCAACAAGATCGAAACAACTGTTCATCGTTTTGATACTGTTGAACGGACTCACCTGTTTACAGAAATCACTCTCAACTCCTTTAGGAGTCCTGGTAAGTGTTTGATTGTTTGCAGATCAGCCACAAATGGCCAGCCGATTTCTGCCTACGTGAAAGGAAATTATGACATCCAAAAATTATAGATTCATAACTTTTTAAACGTTGATAATGCGGAATTCTCAGTTATCCTGAATATTGGAAGTTGTGTTTTCTCTGTAGTTGAGTGATCTCATGGCTAACGCCACGTTTGATAGAAAATGGTATAAGCAGTGCTTGTTTGTATGATGTATTTGCTGAACGGTCGTCACTGCAAACCATTGATGAAACGAAGTAGACTTAACCTCGTGCTTGTTGGCTGGCTTTTAGTAGCAACACCAGCTACCAAACACTGGGATATGGGTTTCAGTCGCGATTACTTCAGTTATTCTTGTCGAAGCTTAGGTAGTTTCCAGTCTACCTTTGATCTATAGTGTGTCGCATGATAGTAAGCGTCGTGTGATGTAAAAGATGGAAAGTTTGCTTTTATAAACTGAACTGTGATAATTTTACTCATGACTGTGTGTGGGCATATCATGAACGCTTTAATCGTGTACTTCAGCTCAAATTTGGTGCAATGGAGGACTGTCTACCAAATTGAGCGCCAAGAGCGGAATCAAAGTTATCTGTTTTTTTAGTGTTGTCATTGATATAGTACTAATGGATTGTCTTCAACACTCTCAGAATGTTGGTGTAGGTTTCCTGTCTGGTCGCAGACCCACTTTCTGTCAACAACAGGGTGCTACTGTCTGCTCATCTTAAAACAGCCTGACTAACGTAACATTGTTTCCTACACTTTTTGGCTTCAGAATTCAGAGTATTTCCGGAAGACTGTTGTGGTTTTGTAGATTTATTGCTGATCAGTCAACTTTTGGAAGTTGTTGACAAGCTAATTATGTTCATTGTCATGAGCGTTGTTGCTTTTCGGTGGAGTTCTGTATGCAATAAGAAGTGCTGAGACATGACTGATGTTTTGAAAATTCAGTTATACTTTTGATTTTAATCGATTTTTTCGTGTGCAGTGTTTTCACTTAATGATCTTACATTTTGTTTCTAGACAAAAGTTTTAATGTAGTGTGAAAATCCTCCTCTTCTATTTATTTCCCGAAAACTTATCTTCCACTGTATAGTTGTTCACCAGTTTTAGGCACTTGCCAACGTCAGCTTTTTTTTAATACCCTCGGTGACGAGTGTGCAGTTTTCCCATTTGAACAATTTGTTCATTTTGAACACTTTTCTTGCCTTATGGACTGTAGCTTCTTGTTTCATACCTCTACCATCATTCCTGCTCTCGTCATCATAAAGAAAAAGCGCAAACAGGCTTAGAATTGAACGATTAAGTACGATGGCTGGATAGCAGCAGATCAGCAGAACGATGACACCGTACGATATGTGAATGATTTTATCAATGTCGTTTATTTTATTGTCTCTGAAGACTTCCCTATGTCCACTGACTTTGAGTTGTCTCATACTTGTGTTGTGTTCCTGAGTTCTTTAGTAAACAGAACGATGTGTTTTTGCCATCAATGGTTTGCCGCGTGCTAATTAAGGCTCGGGACTTTGTGCACATTAGTTACTACATGATATTAGCGGTAATTACCAAGCAGACTGTGGCATGTTGTAACCTGTGCTACTGTTATTACTGGGCTGTGGCAATGTGCCCCCTCCCTAATCAGCCTAGTTCCGATCGGTCGTGTAACTTTTTTATTCGATCTTTCTAACCCAATTGCTGCTCATTGTAGCAAGCACATCATTATCGTGGAATGCTGGTGGACTAGCTGATTGTTTTGTTGTGTAGAACACTCGTTCCGATCTTTTCATATTAGGTGCACCGTGTTCTCTTGACCGCTTTGGGCGATTGTCGTTCAGCCATCTCTGGTCAACCAACAGTCAAGTCCGTCTCCTCTTCCCCGATCGTCTTCACAGAGACCGATCTCTTCACTCCAGAACAGCTGTCCGCCGTGTGTCGCCACATGAACGAACAACACTGGGCTGCGCAACAAGTCCAACGGGCCAGCATGGAACTTTTCCAAGCTCTTTTCTTCCGCCATAAATCTGAACACGATCCGATTAGGCGGGCTGACGGAATCATATGCCAGTTGCGAGGCAGCAACGGTTTCATCGTGCTAGTCTCACGGTTAGCAACGACCATTTTTTCATTCGTCGTTTTCTCATTTAGCTTGGAACTGTATCTCAACTTCATTCATTGTTAACGAGACCTGATTCCATGTTTATTAACGTCAGAAGAGCAGGAACATTTGTTGCTAGAACAAGTAGTCAATTTTGGTTGATCTACCCGACCGTCACGTAGTTGTAGGTCTTCCAAGCTTGAACCAATTTTAACTAGAATGCTAATAACGTTTTCTACTTAATACTCCAGCTAGCATAATTGAAAGCATTATTTCTTGTTCAAGGATGCACCACTGTAACGTATTTCCAGTAAGAACACAATTCGATACATCATCTGCCAGTTTACAGAACATAGTATTACATGGCATCATTCTCCAGTTAGAATGCTACACTATTGAGCAAAACTGGAGACCAGCTGGAGTGGATACGACGACAAAGACAATTGTTGTTCCCTGCCTTGTACACTTTTACGTACGCGCAATCGCTTTTCCATACCGGTAATCTATAGGATTGACTTTTGACGAATACCGGTTATTTTTCGACTTATCGGTTGTCATACTGGCATAATCGTTCTTCACGGATTCGATTGACTGGATACTCTATACCGTAAACGGTTGGATAAAAAAAACAATGCAGTCTATCCTAAAAGGAGATATTAAGCGAAGCTTCCTGTACTGATTGTCCTATGTATCCTATTGATAAGGTCCGCGATTTTATTTTATTTTACTGATTGTGTACTTCCGAAAGCGCCGTGTATTTCTTCTCGACACGGCTATGAAGTAAGCTGTGAGTGTTCACATCTAATCTGTTCCTGGTAAACAATGTTTACTACCTCAGACCATTTTTGTTCAACTATATATGACGACCATACATGGAAACAGTTAATGCCTCGATCATTCCTTAGCCGCTAATCTTGTGAAGTCTCATGGGGTGGCTTAAAAATATATCCATTTATGTCCCACGGGACTACGCTTACTGGATCCTTGCAATTTTAATAGGTATAGCATTTTTTGACTGAGAAAAATATTAAATGAAATAAACTTAATTGTTGTCACGATTTGACCTTGACTTTTGTGACTGCCGGTTCCATCACCTGTTGTCCAGGTGCAACTAAAAGCTGTCCTCAGATTCAGGCGAAAAATACTATCTCAACACGTATGTTAATCGTCCTGTACAAACCTTCGTCACACACATCTCTAACGTGCATAACTTATCGGTTACGGCTCAGCTTTTTAATGTTGCATACTGCTTCTTATGTATACTTCATCATTGTCACTGTCGTGGGTGACACTTGCTCAACCGCACATGAGGCTATTTGACTGAAATTGTTGCTGTCGCTTCAACGAGACTAGACAGTTTACAATGAACAACAACCGCACTTGTGTTTAAAGAATATGAAAGTTATTTTTACTGTAAGCTAGTTGCTACAAATTGAACATCAGTCATTGTCTCATCCATTCCGCTATGTTAACTTATGTTTCCAACTCTTACACAGAGTGGTGCCGTGTAATTGGATTGCATGCTTTCCTAATCGATGACAGCTCGTTGGAGTTGATAGCTAAGTTTATTTATGTAGGTGTTGGTTTCATCTGGGGTTGATGGTTTATCGATCAGGATCAGTAATGGATTTGCAAACTTTCGGAAACATTCATCATCCTTCCTCGTCTTGATTTTTCTCAAACGTTAGGGTGAAGCACAGTGCCTCAGCACATGCAACCGTTCTGCATGGCTGCGAGGGTTGGCCTGTTTGTACAAATGGTGTCGGAAGACCATCTGTTCTCAACCATTTGTGTCTCCATAAGATTGCGAGTGTATGGTGAAATCGTCATATAGGCAAACAAATGGGCAGTCGATGTGATCTTAGGGTACACAAATGTGATGGGCAAGTTGTTGTTACGTAGGTACCTGTCGTGGGATGCATTTT
>JTDE01000110.1:299035-309746 GCA_014338405.1 Paragonimus skrjabini miyazakii | reverse complement strand
TTGGCAGGACTTTATTGACATGCGGACTGGAACCCGCTGCTTACCTTCAATTAGATGCACTATCTGGGATCATTTTCTGTTCTGTGAATCTGTTTTTTTTTATAGCAAGGTTGAAATTATCTTACTCTCCTATTTCCTACTCATCGTGATCTTTAAACCCGATACGTTATATTGGACTGATAATTTTGGGTTTCTTCTTGCACTTACCCATTTCACCCAATAGTTTTGGCATCCGTGGAGCAGTTTGCGTGAAAGATCCTCAAGGACAGATCGCTTGGGCGGATCCACAATCAGGAAAAATAGCCTGGATGCCCACAGATAGTGGGCTTGAGGTTTGTTCTGCCGTCATCTCTTGTTGGATGTTTAATTCTATCACTTTACAGTGGAACACCAGTTCATATGTTCAAACCGATGACGTTCATCTCATTACTAGTCACCGTTTTCAACGGGTATTATTTACAATTTGTTCTAAGGTGTTTCCATAGTGTGCTAAAAGCTGACTTACTAAGATTCCTCAGTTGTTTCCTCTGATCGTAGTATTCTTGTTTATTCATATTGACTAGAGAAGCCGTACTCCTTTGTATTTTATAGTGGATACTACCTTCATTGACGTTATCTGGTTGAGTTGGGCCGTCGCTCATATCAGCGACTACATTTGTTTTTTTTCTTCATTCAACATTCCAACAGTTGGGCCTACAGTAAGTTGTAATGAATTGCAAAGGCACCATCGGTCGTAGCGTCTGTATTTGGTCAAGCGTTTTGACTTATTCATGTAGACAGTGCATGGTTGAAACACCAGTAACATACTTATGTGGACCATCCCTTGCACTCTGTTCGTCGTGTTTTTAAACCGGGGCCCTCTGAGTTTACACTTAATTTGACCAAATTTTCACTTCTAAACCTTTAATTAGAAGTTGTTTGTGATATCGACATTGTGGTCGCCATATTAACAAGAAAGTTGTGATACCATGTCTATGAACTTCGTCAGCCACTGTGGTAAATCACGAGTTATCGGTCGAGCAAACTTTCTTAATCGAAATAATGTAGATAAATCTTGGTAACATAAATAGTACACGTTTAGTGATCAACATTCGCCGAAAGCACATAGGGTGCATACTAATTTTACCATATCTTATATAATTGCAACGCCATTCAAGAGCTCGAGACAGGCGAAGTATTTACATAGTTTCAGTTATCGCTGTTAACACTAGGCACTAATCGACGAACTCCATTTGATCTGAGATGAACGGCACAACTAATTCGCAGACATGTTATTGTCAACACAATCGTTGGTCTTCAAAATGCACAGAGTTTCTGATGCATACTAACCTTGATTGATGATCTATTGCCTGTCGTTTCAATGGTTCTTGGTTTTTCTTTTGGGAACCTTGTTTATCAGAATCTCAACAGAACTCATTGGTGAGCGTCGGCCTTTTGTTCACACGATAGCCATAGAATATTGGTCAGTATTATGTAAGTGATATCGGTTTGTCTTGTCATTTGTACAGCTATTCAATTGACCAACAGTTCTGTCGTAAATCAATCCGTTCAGATCAGTTCAATGCTGAGTAGTTTTTCAACCGAAAATTGAGAGGTTTTTCAACGACTGCAGTTCATTTTAGCCTTTCTACCTTCTGCTCTATATCTCTTAACACAAAATCAATAATATTGAAATACTTCAATCCCGGATCATCACATTGATTTTTCTTCATGTTTTCGAATATTCTTCTTTTCTGCGTGTTCTCTCTTTTCACAGGTCGTTCGTGTACACAACCCGAACCGTAGCGATTGCGGCCACTTGGAGGTACGTGACACACGCACAAGCTCGGTGCAACGGTACCAACTTTTTGAACACGTAACCGTCAGTGTGCACGTGTCTGATTCCGTCGCACACGGCCTTGGGCTTCGACTGAAGTTGCTTACTGGACCCAGATCTGTGCTAGTGGACGGCAGCACACCAACAATCAAAGCCACCGTGGCTCTAACCACAGAAGCTGGACAAAACCGGATTAGCTCTGAATTAATTGAGGTGAGCGATGAGCGGTTACATGTATGTGATGTGAGTTCGTCGGATGTTCTACTTTCTTCATGTGATGACTATCTTATAGACTGCATTGGTGCGGAAGGCTGTGCTAACTTGGGTTTCGGTTCTGCCAAGTAAAACCATGTCAGATTGGCCAGATGGGATTGTTTGTCTCAATATTGCCTACGTAAGAATGTATGGGTATTCAGTCACTGTTCTATAAGCATATATTAGAATTGCTGTCATGGTTGCAGAACCTCTACTTTCTGAATAATGAAGAGGGGAATCAGAGAGTCTTCGTCATCCTTGAGTGTCAGTAATGTGTACTGAGCCATGTTCATTCACCCAATTGACATTGTCTATCTTGTTCACCCAATAGCCGCTGGTTTTATTTAACCCCCTTCCCCTACAGGCTTAACTACCTGATAGCACAAAACAAAGACATCATTGATTCGGGAGTGAGCGTGCGTTCACATTCTGTTTTTCATAGTCGTGGTCATTGTAACTCGGTAATTGAGTGGACGGAGGTGTATGGAAGTTACAACAGCATTTAATCCCCTTGCGTTTTAGCAATATTCATACAACCGGTGGGTAGGTGGTTGGCTCACAACGAGGGGGTTGTTTAGTCGACGAATCACGACTTCCGGTCGAAAAATCAGTGACTCATGTCCGACTGCTTCTTATTTTTGAGTAGCAGGACGGTTTCCTTTTTTTGTTCCTAGAATTTAAAACCTGGAAATTAAACTCTTTTTCAATCTCAGAACAATACTTCAGGACAGACTTCCTACTTTGCGGAGTTATCACTGAGAAGTAGGGTGGTTTTGCCGAGCTCCGACCTTGGTGACCATGAACAGTTTGTTATCGTATGGAAGATCGACGGTTTCCATCCAACCAATGGAATTTAACCATGATATTACTACTGACTCGTAATCAACTGTTTTTTGATGATTGTTACCTTACATTCGACTACTCTTAGAGTTCCTACTCATCTTTCTGTACGTACAATTTGTCCTTCCGCCCATTTCCTTGCTTCAGTCCGTCCAGGCCACCGATGTACAGCGTCGTCAAAAGCGGGCATTAGACGAGCAAATGGAGTGCGATGATGCACAAGACGAGATGGATCAGGACGCAGTGATCGCCCGGTTGCACGAGCCCACCTCGCTATATCACCATTTCCGTAAACTGGTACGCCCCTACGTACCCCCTTGTGCATCCGCCGACGAGAACAGCTAACATTTTTATGGTGTACAGATATGGAGTACGATTTGTGTAAAAATAAACTGTTTTGCTTCCATGATCGTGCAGCCTTTTCAACATCTTGTGGTTTCCAGTACTCCGGGTCACTTACTACGATGAACTATTTCTCCGGTGTAAGATCCTCGTGAGTTTTTTGGTTAGTTAACCCCTGTCTTCGCATACGGTCCTCCAAATAGCCTCTAATTAGGCGATGTTCTTGTAAGATATCAAAGCAGAAATTTTGTTGAAAACTTCTATCGTCAATGTCTCTCACAGATGCAGACGAGTTTGTTTGTCAGTAGATAGCTAATGCGAACGTGATTAAATGGTTCTACTGCCTCGTTGTGGAATTCGAGGCATTTTCCGTTAGAATTCCGATTGCTTTGTGCATTCCTTATCCAAACTGTTTGGAGAAAGATAACGAATTCTGTGAACGGCTAGTTGTTACGTTACATCACACTTGAAAGTTGAGAAAATTGGACTTGTATAATCAATTACGTTTCTACTCATCTGTCTTCATTTTCACATGGCAGGCACACACTGGTATGATTTCATCTTCACCTGTCACGATTTTTAGTGGTTGATCGTTGGTATATACTCACTTGTCCATATATTTCATGTATCGTACGTGACTTTATTCCTAAAGCATCCAGTATGAGTTAAGTGTATACTTAGGCAATCGTTTTTGAGTTTGTCTATCACTTCCTCAATACAGTTCAAAGTTTGATCACTGTGCCATTCTCTCTGTCGGTTTGATTAACCTGAACGCGGAAGAGATTGTCCGTGAAACAGGGTGTTCTAATTTAGGCTGCAAGCTTAGTAGTGTGATGCCACTTTCGTTTAACTCAGTAACGGTCCTCTTAACCCCACTTGTGCGATGTTCGTTTTGTTGTAATAGATAAATTTGTTTACTAAACGCAGATTCAGGGGTCACAATCCATGTATCGATAATGAGTTGTGGGGGATTCGTAAATTTAGTCCAGTACTTCTGCTCGTATGTCACCGGGGAAGCTTATTGAAATGTGGAAACTGCCGAAGAATGTCGATGATTCACAGTACGTAACAGTTCAGATTGTTGACCGGATACCTGAATCTTAACCATCTCCTTCTGAATCGCGTTGTCATTTTGTTATGGGTCCGTAACTTTCTTCACAGCTTACCAGTTCTACAGCTGTAGCGATGGCTGTTAACAAATCCAGTGGATGATACCGTTCTTGGGCTAGAGCACGTCTTCGTAAATATAGCGAAGACTGAGCCCGTTGGCTCACCAACGTTGTCGTTAGACAGCATGAAGCGATTCCGTGTTAGCTCACTAGTCAAAGCGATCTAAAAACTGAATCCCTGCGAATGTAGTTAGGCATTTGCATATGATAATACAATCGTGCCTAATGTGAAGTCTGGCTCTGTAGTGAACATGGTCGCCTCTTGAAAGCGTAGCCGGAGTTCTAACTCCGGTCGTGGCACAATATGCTTTACTGAGAAGATTTGACAAGAGCGAGACTCGAGCATAACATTTCTCTTCGTAAGGGGCTGATCGGAAAGTCCATGGGAATGCGTAAGCTAAGATCAAATGTGAGCGGTTATATTTTAGCAACCAAAATCTCATACTATGAACGAGGTGCACATCCCCTCGCATCTTTTTACTTCCACGTTGCTAGGGCGCCCACCTTGTTATCGTCCCTAGCCGCCTCCGTCTTGAGAAAGAAGAAAAAACGATTGACTCCGTCCTAGTTAGCGGAACTGTTCAAAGCGGTCGAAGACGTTTTTATGCCGCTATGCTCACTAGTGACCCTAACTCTTTTTTTGTCCCGGTAACTGTTCTCCTTGGTGTCTTGGGAATGTTTGACCATTACGCCCCCTATAAGTACCTTGTAATTGTCGCTTTTGTGGCAGAACAAAGCGGTTTCCTTTCTACGCGACTTTTGGGCTTGTCTTGGGAGCGAATACGGGGACAATTGCAGTACTATTCGGGGCTGAGATTTTCGTGTTGATTATTACCGGGTGGAGAATCCGATTCTATCGAGCGCACCATTATACCAAGATCGAACCAGCGTATCGTTAAGGAGGGTTTACAACACACGTATATTTTCCGGCGGATATACTCAAATAGGTTCGTCCGACACACTTCAATTCTTCTGGTTTCATTATTGGTTTACACTTTCCTTCAGGTGTTGAAATGGGATAGGAGCTTCGAAACAATGCACCGCGGGATCAAAGATCAATGTAGTATCTTCAAACGTTTGTACAAACTGAGAAAAACGGACCAATATACCTACCTTTTGTGTCACGCTGTTTTAAAGGCTCATTTTGAATATGCTAAATTATTGCTGTGAGGCATTGTTATTTACTAAGAGTATGAAATATTCCGCAACATCTCGGACTGCACTTTTATACCAGCCAATCAGCGTTGAGCATTCAGACTAAAAATGTCGTCACTCACACGCCTCTCCGTCTTATTCTATCGGATTTACAATGGGTACGGGTGAGTGAATCAAACCACAAGTGGTGTAGCACGAACTGCATGTAGTGATGATTGTTTGAAGGCATCGTTTGACTTTGGACAGTGTGACAAGCGAATCCGGAAACAGATGTGTTACTACTTTTACACCTAATATTAGTAGTATTGTTGACAGTAGTTTGCTTAATATGTTTACTTGGACCAATATCGTGGTCACCAGTCAGCTAGTCCCAGTGACCACCGCTGAAGTGGTGGGCAGCTGCTTCTACCTTCTTGGGTCCCATCAGCACCACGCAATCCGATGAGTCGAACCCACGATCCGAAACTAGGCCTCCGGTGTTAGCCCTGAAAATTATCCACTAAACCAAGGAGTTCCGGTCACGAGGTTCACAGTCTGCGTGGAAAGGAAGCGAACTGGCTCGGGAAAGTAAACCGGCTAACCCCTCATAAATACTAAACGCATCTTTGGTTGTATATCCGGATGTATTGAAGATCACTAACAGCTTAGCAGTCATTCTTTTCTAGCATTGAGACGGAGTGATTCGGGCTCATGCGCCTGAAACGTGTCAACTTCATCGAAATCTGATTGGTGCAGATTCAGTTGATTCATCTGTGCGTGAACATTTCCTAAAACCGGTGACGAGGCCAGTCACTCGGTAAACATGCGAAACAGGCTTGGGACTTTCTAGCAGCCAATCAATCAATGGCCGACCTCTCTATGATGTGGTGTTATGTGTCCACTGCTGAAGTTACCCAACAGCCTCCAGCCGTTAGGTAAAATTTCTTCTCTCCTTACAAGATTAGTGATAAATGTCTTTCTAACATCATTCACACTTGGCCGATGCGACACTTCTCTCATCGTAACCACATGTTGGTTTTGTGTCTGCAAAGAATTTCCCTACAGATCACATGAAAACATGAGACAAAAAACGCGTGCACTCATTTGCGTGCCTAACGTATATCCGTACACATTGGGCAGCTGCATGATTCCCCACCTTCGTGTCACGTCTCCCAGAGTAAATACTGAAGATTCCAATAGTCTCTTCTGGTTCCTCTTCTTCCTGGCGTTGAAACTTGTCTCTTAGTTCCCGAGTGTATGCACTATGCTACTTACAAACGAAGGTACGTATTACATAAAGTTGCGACAAACTAGGCGGTGCGGTGAGCACAATGACACAGTCGCTTATATCAGTCATGTAAGTAGATGACGGTCTAGTGAGCGACACTCCCTAGGATCCTCGTGATAGAGGCTGAATTAAGGCAGGCTCATTATTATAAAAAACGGCACTCATTATATGGCCTGTAATTGGGCGCAAATAAACCATGAGCTGCCATCGATCAGTGCTTTCCTGACGTCAGTGTTTCAGCCGTATTTTGAAACATCCTTTTTCTGCTATCAGCGACTCGCGACGCTCCATACTAAGCCACTTTATTTTTTCTTTGTTCTTCACTCGTGACCTTGCGAAGTCATGCGTTCAGATGATCGGAAATTGCAGTGTTGCCTACTTCGGACCAGTTTGAGTGAATCCCTCTCCTTAACTGCTAAGCCTAAAAGCTGCCGTCTAAACCTGATTTTATAGGTACAGCTACATGTCATTAGGCAATATGGGTGAAACCACATCACTGAGGTAACCTGCGATTTCGAAATGAATTATCATTCTGGCCGTCGACGTCTCCAAACACTTAGCCCCCAGTCCTAGTAGGTAAACGGCTGATCTGGGACAAATCGTCCTACGAATGCAAATAAGTACTTTGGTTTTGACCGGTCTATGATCCATTCTACATTCAGCTACACGTAACCTCGCGTAATGCACACCTCGTGAATGTCGCGTTGAAGTAGAATGACGTAATCAACCAAACGGCAATGATGGTTTCATGGGTGAGCAAAGGCTGTGGTACCATTAGTATCCAAAGGGGACCGGGTGTTTGCCACAACCAAGGTGTGAGCAGTACAAGGATGTCAAGGTATCATCATTCAGTTTGACTGTATCAATACAGCAAACACGTCATCTAGAAGTAGCAGTTGGTCACTCACAATCCTCGCGTGAATTACTGGTGGGAATAGGTGTTTATCCTCGATGTTGCGAGTGGAAAGTAACAGACTATCGGTGATCGATTAACAGCTACGTGGACATGGTTCGAGGACTGATGATGTGTAGTCTGTCTATCATTAATGAATCTCTACCATCGGTTACCACGAAAGAAGCAACATTCGTCTGAGTATTTTTTTCCTGGATGCTGGATACGCAGCAGATTATGTGACGAGTGCCCGTTTCTCGGAATCTATCATGTTTGACAAACCCTGCTTGATGCTCATATTAGTGCAGGTAGGCCACTAAAGCCCAGATCTTGCTTACGGAACAGGTGGATTATTTAAGCAAAACCTTCTACACTTAAAAATGTACAACTAAATCGTGAATGGATAACAGTTTACTGGAATAATAGATCGGACAGTTCTAACAGTGAACCGTGCTGGTGTTTATTGAATCGAGTAGCTTCAAAATAAGAGTATTATCAAAGGGTTTGGCCTAACTGTAATCGTTTAGCGGATGTTTCATTGGTCTAAGTGTCTGTTACCACGCATGATCGTAGTGACTGCTTTCGTCAGCAATTGCAGACAATGTTTCCATCGGAGAGAAGTAAGTGAACTCATGAAAGTTAAAAGCAGATGGAAACGGGTTTCACCGTGCAAGTTAAGTATTTTGCTCTGATTTTGATGGAAGTATTCTACTTCAAGTCGTAGACGAACACTCATCCAGTTAGAGTGCAAAAAAATGACACCAGTCAGACTACCACTGAGGGCTATTCAACCAGTACATTTGATCACTGGCATGTCCATCCGGGCAAGTGTGCCACGTCCTTGTCATAGATGACTTAGGTTTCAGTCCACATGAGACCGAGCTCCACTCAATACAATGATCGTCAGGAAAAAGCACCCAACTTGTGGAACATATAGTCATAACACTCGTGATATATGCATGCAGCAGACGGGCTACCTCAACATGCTAAGGAATATACTTATGATCACCCCTACCAACTAGAATGTGACTCAGGTAGAAAACATTTTTTGTCACACAACTACTCTATCTGTCGGTGCTGTCGTATCGCGTTGAACCATCCTCTTCAGTGACATAAATTAACTAATTACTACCTGCTTGGTTTTATTCTGAAACAAAATAGACATCGGTTCATCAATCTTGACTCATTTGGTCAGTTGTATTCGATACAGGTACGCAAAGGTTAGTACACATGGTACACCGTATCTTTACTATTTTGTCAAGCGTTGCATCTTGTTAGCAGTCGAGGTGATTGTAATTAGACTGCGTTACGGGTAATTGTGTATCCAAAAACCATTCCTGCAAATACTGAATTGGCACAGAGACCCAATGCATGGTACATTGTGATAACATTTTCACCGAATCAACCTGACTAACATTGACCTTCAAAGATTGGTGCCCACAATCACAATGAACTCATGTTTATTATGCTTCTGTTTTCTTTTTTGCTCACATGTTTCCTAACATTTGTTCAGTCTTGTATAATTGTACCGGACAACGATGAGATTTGATTGAAAAACCTCAATCGTTCAAAAATTTGTTTTCCATTATTTCCTTGAAGATTTTCTTCTATTAAACCAGACCTATGGACCACGTTCTTTCATATAGTGTATAACACACATCATCCTGAACAAAGAGGTACATCAAGCGTAAAAAATAAAACCTTGCGTGATTAAATCATTGATATGAGCAAATCTCATTCAAACGTCAACACAGAGTGGTAGTCAAGCTCCACAGTGTCTGTTATTGACAACGAAAGTCTGTATTCAGGAAATCAATCCGTAAGTATTCAACCAACGTTCCGTCTAATCGGTTTTGGCATATACGCATTTCTATAGTGAGTTCCAAATGAATCAATGCTAGTCAACTCCGCATCTTTCATATACGAGTCTATTGAATGGGTAATTAGCTGAAGTAACAATCGAAGCAGATGTAGCTTGACAAAATTTCATGCCGCCAAACATGTTTACCCATAAATTATTTACCGGTTTAGGTGGTCAAATTCTAGGCATCCAATCAAGTATGAAGTGACTTTCACCTATCCCTACCTTGGGAATTATGAACAGCGTGGCCATGGTTCTAGTCCTGGCAGTGGCGAGGATATGTATTGCTAACGAATTTTAATGAGAGCAAAACTCGAGTCTAGTGATTCTTTTCGAAATGGGCCGACTGGAAAGTCTATAGGAATGTGACAGCTGTGATGAATTGTGGATGATGTCCAATCTATATGAAAATAAAAATCCCCTACTACTTATCAATAATTGTGATAATTGTAACGTATGGAGTTTTCACCGATACAAGTAAACTTATATTAGGATTAACTGTTAAAAGAATGTCACAACAACTACAGAAAATATTCTATGTTTGCTAAACTCAAATTTAAAAATTCAATTTTTTATATAGAATAAATTATAGAGATTATTTGTGCGGTGACATGAGAACTTAGAGGTAGACTGAAAGATCATCGTGGGAAAATTAGACAACCACTCTGAATTCAGTTGTATTACCAGGTTATAAACAGGGTTTCAGCATTTGTTGATTACACGTTATATACAGATCATGTAAAGCGTTGAATTAACAGGATGGTGGGCTAGAACTACACAATAGCGTTTGGATTTAGAAGCCATCGAAACTATGAAGGCCAAATACAATGTCAGTTGACTTGACAGGATCGAACTCTCTGGTACAAGGCGGCCGGTTTTGGATGGGTCTCATTTACTTGTACTGATGGCTAGATTACAACAGAACTTCAGCATATCAAGATTAGGATTCTATCACCTACTTTCCTCAAAATCAGGTGATCTTTGATCAGTCCACGTGATTTCAATTTTGTTCCGTCTGTCACATGACCGGTCTACCACTGTCAACAATTCGAGGCTAGTACTGATCCCCCTCTGCGTACATTTGCTCCGCTGTTTTCTGCTTCGTTTCACAGCC
>JTDE01000110.1:276499-287592 GCA_014338405.1 Paragonimus skrjabini miyazakii | reverse complement strand
AATACGGTTGCCTCACGAAAGCGTGGCCAGAGTTCTAGTCCCGGCAGTGGCAAGGATATGCACTACTGACGAGCTCTAATGAGAGCAAGACTCGAGTCTAGTGCTTCTTTTCGGAAGGGGCCGACTGGAAAGTCTATGGGGATGCGACAGCTGCGATCATTTGTGGGTGCTGTTCAATCTATATGAAAAACCAAAATCCCCTACTACTCATCAGTAAATGAAGATTGCATGACAGAATTTTCTTAACCAAAGGGGTTGAAGACATACTGTCGGATAGACTAGAGGTTGGTTAGCTGGAATACAAGTGTGACATGTTACAACCATATAACAGTAGAGTACTCATAAAACTTGCAGTACCTCGCTGACAGCTATATAGGTTATCAGTCATACAGTGTTATGCTTATACTCCAATCACACCAATTTCCAGTCTCATCAGTCTAAGCATTTTTAATTCTGCTAATAAGCTCGTTTCACTTGTTGCGATGTGATGTCGTTGCTTGCCAGAATGTATTATTCACATTAAGCCTACAGACATCTTCGAGGGACAAAAGCGGTTTATCTTGAATATAAAGCCTAGGTTTGTTCACTTTCATACCTCAGCGGGAATGTGGATGTCTACCTCTCGGCTCAAACGATCCAGCGATCATAAGCGACTGTTACTGAATAAACAAAACACATGTGGAATACTAACTTTATCCAGGACACCTTTTTCCAATAATTGATCTAGCTTTTTAATTCTAAGTGCCTGTCTGGATCAGGGATAGTAGAATGTGTTCACGAGGAGTTTCTGACACACTTACAGTGTGTTGGTCGCATTGTTTTAAAGAACTGCACCCAGCGTATAAACTTCATCCACCGTCATCTTTGATTAAACAGCAAAAATAGAGTTTTCCCATATCATCACTGATTTGTGGGCTACTGTTAATGTTACCTATCCAGTTGACATGGAGCGTAAAGCTTTTTGAAACAGTAGACTCAAAGTAAATGATTTTCTCCATTTCGTATTACAGGTTTGAATAATCGACTGGTTTGTTACGAACAGAAGCACCACTGATTCAACAGTTGCATCCACTAGTGGTCAAATTTGTCAGGGTCAGCAGTAGAACGCCGACCTTTGTGTTCCTGCCAAGAGCATAGTGACTTGCACATGATTGGAATTCGATCATGTGTGACTGAATGATCATACTAAAACGTCAGTCACAGTCATTTGTAAGTGATATTCTGCTGGATCATTGTGTATACCACGTATAATACGAAAAAGTAATTGACTTCGATTCAGATGATGCATCCCACACTCAGTGTGTTAAAGATTGGGAAGTTGCTATGGTTTTAATGTGACTTTGAACAGAGCAAACACCTGGATTTAGTTATTTCGATGTAAGTTCCACGATCTTCTGGGTGTGGCATTCCTTAAATTACTTATATAATCAGTTCGCTATTTTGTTTATTGCAAAATGCTAGAATGTTTTTCGATATGATTTCAAGTCATTAAAATGAGGTTTTTTAAGTACATTCAAGTGAAAATCTTTACCATAGATGTGGTTTTTAAGATATTAAAATTACAAACAACTTGGCCAAAAAATATACACCATGATTTTCACAGCGCGTGATCAGTTCGCTGATTCTTTTCGGTCAAATTCAAATGTATTCGTTGATACGAGTGACGAGGTTACTGTTTCATAGTTTTGATGCATCTGTGAGTCTACTCCAAGATTATTTCCATAACACTCTTCCGGCCATATCAGTGATGCTGAAAGTATTTTCAATCTCGTTAATAGCTTGAATAAGCGTTGTCCCGGATATCCAGCTTCTGGATCGCATGAGCAGAGTCGATTAAATTTACTTTGACAGTGAGCCTCTACGACTGATCCAGCGAACATACGGTTATACGTCAATGATTTGGTGTCTGGATGTTTAACAGTCTCAGGGGCCTGCAGACTGCATGTATCTGGACATTATGGTCAGCACATTGGTCCAATAGATTTCGTTCGAATCGGTTTTTCTACAGCGGTCCACGCAAATCACGACCGTAGGGGTCGGGATTCGGAACGATGAGAGTCGGAGTGAGTCGCTCAAAGGGGGTCGGATTCGCTTGATCAGGTCGAAGAAGGATGTAACCAGTCGTAAAGGGTTGCTTACGTTATGTTATGAGTTTTTCGAAACAAACTACCCACCTCACGAGCTACGAATGATTTCATTGGGAAGTTTTGACGTTTACTCTTCTTTGTCGTAAGTGCGACCAAACTAGCTAACTACTGTCCTGTCCCACTCCTAGTATTCTTAAGGTGTGCATATTTGAGAAAATGTCTCTTCAGTTTACTTCATTATTCGATGTTAACAGGTTCGCACAATTCCAGTTTCACATTTGTCTGCTATACATTTTCATCCACAAACCAGCCGTTTGATTTCAATCCGAACTATTGTTAAGCAGGTTTGATAAAATCAGAAATTTCGATCTGACTTGGAAGTAGTAATTACGAAGTTATCTTTTCGAGCGGACTTTTGGTAACTGGGGCGATCAAACTATCTGATCATCTCTCACATGTAAAAGTGGTATAGCTTTCGGGTGTGATAATTCGGTCGTATATAATGTGAGTTCCGTGACATAGTGGTCGAGACGGTTGCCTCATACAAGTGTGGCTGTAGTTTAAATCCCTGCCGTGACGAGGATGTACACTATCGACGAGCATTGACAAGAGCAAGGCTTGAGTCTAGTGCTTTTTCCCGGTAGACGGTGGCTGAAAGTCCATCTGAATTCGGTCACTAGGGTGTATCGTTTGGAGACGGTATATCATGAAAGCTTTGTACCAGAACCGATTCTTATTTCTGGAACTGTGATTGATGTAGGCTGTTAGCCTGAAGTCAACTAGGTAAGCAGTGTAAGGATATACACATATCACAAGTTGGGACGTCCACAAAAAAGCGGTCTAATAAGATTTGCTTTCGATGGAACTCATGACTCAAACAAACAGGCTGTCTTCTGTCTTATCGTTTCCTTCAGTATTCATTCTAGTAGATGGATATCCGTGCGACTGCCATCTTCATCCGCTGTAGTACCTATATCTGCCATGACTGATACAGTTATCGAAAAAGCAGGTATATTACTGCGGTTTACAGAATTGTGTTCATAATACTTCGTGTGTTTATTCAAACAACATTCTGAATTAGAAAACAAACATAGAACAATGGTCTAATTGAAACAAACACCACTTGTGAATCTTGTCTTTCTGATAAATGGATTACATATGGTTGAACAACCGACTTAAACGTCCATAGCAACTCCATCTTTAAATGCGTGCACAACAATTTATTAATCTGTACTTCACTCTTATCAAAATATTGGAGAAAATAAGCTATCCACAAATTACTTCCATCTAAATCTGGCAGATGGTTTGAAAGCCTTTGGCTCAGCTTTTATGCTATGGAGACCAATATGCACTCACAAAAGTCACCTAAAACGAGCCGATCAAGATGGTTGATGAATTGTTGGTTTGAAGCCGAACATTATGGAGCAATGACATCTCAGCTTATTGAAGTCATCCTGATCTCCCATCCACCAAGTACTAACAACCTGTGGGAAGCAGTGACAACACGGATCAACCGGTTTTTTGGTGAGTCCAGCCCGAATGACATACACTTCGTTGCCTAGGCGCTGTCTGAATTTTATCTTTGAATACTCTATTACCTTTCAATATATGTGAACTCCACGTGACTGTACTCAACCTCAAGCGTGGGTTCGCAGAGACCGTCTAATTTGAAAATAATTTCAAACGTTAATGCAATTCACTTTTGTGGTCATCTTTCAACAATGTTTTCTCAATTATGACCGTAATCACGTGAAATAACATCTGTTTATCAAACCTTCGTGAGCCGCGTACAACTGTTTTTGATTTTTTAGGCCAACACTTGTACAACTGTTGTATTACAAAGAAATGTTTCCCACTTGATCCGTGCAATATGAATTGTTTGTTTCTTCTTGTGTCATCAAGTAGTAAACAACACTTAGTCACGCTCTTCTGTGTCAGTGCAGTTAGACGATTCGTAATTGGAAAGCAATGCCATAGAATAAAAAGTAAACACCTTCTCAGTAATCATTCATCCCCGTAAGTCATTAGCAAGACTTTCCACGATTGTATGATGAGTCATATCGGAGGATAATTCGATTAGGACAAATTGCTTATTAGTGTTCAAATTCAATGAACATTTTAGTAAACTGAGATTGTATGATTATTGAAATTACGTACCACTGGTTTCCCTGCCTTCATTCTTTTGTACTGTAGATAAATAACTGGACAATCAATTTCACAGAAAAATTGTGCTATAGAATATATTCATCTGAGACTGTCCCGTAAGACAATCTTATTAAAATTTTGTGCTATCAAGAAGACTGTTCAGTTTGAATTATTTATTTAGATTGTTCGCTCTGACTACTAATATTATTGAGTTTGTCTTATGTAAAATGATGAGATCTATATTAACATGTGGTTAGTTTGCCAGTTCTATTGCCAAACTGACGGTTGATTGACCGGTCACACATATATGTCATACGAACAATTGTAGTTGTGCTGATTTCCGATGTGAAAGTACGAAAAAATTTCGTTATATCTATCCTAGTTATTTATGTATTATGTAAACTGTGTAACAGAAAAACAAACTTATTAACAAAAAACCGACCTCATAGTTCAAATTGATCCCTGCATTGGAAAGTTTATTTTTAAAGTGATCAAACCGTCGAGCGCAGGATGGATACAATTTGTGGTTTGGTGATACTTTCATAATGGTCCTCCTCCATCAAATCCGAAAACGAGTACCTATGAATGTGCTTAACCATGTTGTCAAATTGTGTAACTCAATCTTTTGCGGACAGAAAAAGTTCGTCTAGTTCTTTCTGCTGCTCGGGCAGTAATTGACTCATTTGATCGATAGAGAGACGTCGAAAATCCAACTGACGTTTGCAAACATTGAGAAGCAAGATCATGCTGTGAAGTCAGACCAGTATTGAGCTTCGGATGTGACCGTCTTTATAATCGATGTAATCTTGATGAAGGTAATTATTTGAAGAAATTTTACAGTTACAAATTCATGGAAGAAACTTTCGATTTATATTCTGACCTTTTTGCACCGTGAACATTATGTCGTTATTTTGGTACTGGCTGAAACAGAGTCAATACTAGATAGTTCACTTTACTCAATAAACAATTCAAGTGTCGATCACGTGATTTGGGTTAACCTCTAGAAGTTTGCAACAGTAATGCATAATCATGTTTCCGGTATAGCGTACTCATAAGTTTGTCGTTCTGTTGACTTACAATGGTACAGTAACCGCATCCTTTAAACTAATATGTTTGCCCGGCCACTGAATTTTCCATAGGGAGTTGGAACCTCAGGGTAATCAACGTCGGATCCGACTAATCATTCAAATTCCATCTACGTAGACCATATAGTTGACGAATACACGCTTATTCCTTAAAACGTTGAATCTAAACTTTGCGAGATAAATTAGCTACTACTTTATCCAGATGGCCGGGTTGTTGCACGTCGATTCTGTCACTTTTTCATCAGTTTTTCACGAACGCCTATCATGTCTCTTACTCAGTTCCATTTCAACGCACATGTCACCGATGAACTAAGGCCATCACGGTACATCCACCCCATCCAACTACCTGTATTCAATCAGTAAGGGTTGCTTCGAGACCATTTCATTTATCCAAAGTAGTCCGTGGTGCTTATCCAACAAATCAACTGCAATCTGGACACGGCACCTGCTCCAAATCAGTCACATACCATGTGGACTGTCTCAACAACATACCACTGAGTACGTTAGTATGATCACCGGATTAAAACACCTATGAAATTCTGAAGTTGATTTACGTAGCGACGTCACTATGAGCCGAACACAGACAACATTCCTGCCTCTCGTGGTAACAAGACACGAGTGTTGAATGCGTTGAAATAAAAGGACAAAAATGAAGCACTCTAGAACCAAGATGATGTGACTGGGAGAAGATAGCTTACAAACGGGCAGTGTACAGACAGGGATAAAATTGAGCGCTAGTATAAATGGCTCCTTAAATTACACAGGCAAACAGACGGGCATGTTTCCACAGACTAACTTATAACTCTGTCGTAGGCGATGTCACACGCAGAAGAAAATGCGGTCATCTACACCATTGTTATTGTAAATCTTCGGGAAAAAGCGTGACTAATGCAGAATTGCATCCAGAGAAAGAATTATGTGCAGCAAACGGTCATACCGGCTGTTTTTAGCCTGATAAAATATTATTTGAATTGTCGTCCTGCGTAATTTCGATGTACATTTTGGACTGACATCCCCAAAAGAGACCGAGCTCAGAAAGGACAACTTTTTGTGAGTATCGTCGTTGGTTATTGTAGTAGAGGATTTCTGTGTATACCTGCTGCACCATCAACATATTACGACCAACGTAATTTAAAAGGAAATGATTTTTTCCATGCTTTTTGACCGAAGATATCGTCACGCCAAACCATATGTAGAAATAATGCTGGTAATGACGAAAACATTTATTGTATAGTGCGACATTGAATAGGGCTCGAAATGGGATTGATCTGGGGCGTAACGCTTTTGTTTTATCGAACGTTTGATCTGCGCTGAACAGTGAATCATTTAGACAAAGTTTCCAAGAACACTATTGAGTCAACTTTGCCGTGGACAATCAATATGATTTACTTTCTTGAACTCCGCGATTTGAAACCGTTGAACATTTGTGTGAAATACGAAAACCAGTGAATGCCAAGATAATAAATTGTTGAAGTGATTCTGGAATTTATTGGAATAACTTCCGTGAGGTTGACACTGTCGAAGTGCTGAGAGAGTAAATACCTGAAGGACTATGTGGGTACCGAGCTACTCAAAGTGTAACTGACGTAACGCCCTCCTTACTCCACATCCAATAAAATGTATCCGTCATAAGGTTCGGCACCCACGTTGTGGATTTTGCGATATTCTTTGATTCTGTGAATCACATATCATTATGTTCTGTGCTGGGTAGTCCTATTACGTTACTAACAAAGTAGATATGATGCCAAAGACGCGGCTGTGGGGATCGACTTTTGATTCACTTACTAATGTTGGCGTGCATCAAGATATAATTTGACCACAAAAGTAGCGTTTATCACTCGGAAGTCAGAGAACATTGCGTAAATCGAACTCCGTGTGTAAAATCACTTCCTGAATATCTGGCTTTACGTCCTTTCGAGTCCGATGCATAATTCTATGAGATACATGCCATTGTTTGTAGATTACAGTGCGCTGTTTAAACTGAGTGACCAAGTGTTGCTGAATATGACGAGTGCAACAACTAATTTTTGATTGGACTGCAACATATGTTAATCTTTTCGTTCTTTTAGCCTTCTCCAGATGAAAGCTTCAATTCCATTCTCTCAGAAGTTTAACACTGCTCACGGTGCGAAGAGTTGTTCAAACAGCTACTTTGTGATCAACACTCCGTCAATTGATCCACCTTTAAGCCACCAGTTGCGTATTCATCCGGTCCAAATTTGTGTTGATATCGGATGCCCTTAGGAATGTGTGCTTAAAGACTACAACAAGAAGATTGAAATTTGGCTACATGTCAACGGATCTTTGGTGCGGACCACATTGCTACAGAGCAGAGCAAGCTAGGGACTCTGTCATTGGAGCCATAACTTTATTGGTCACAATTGGTAAGGATGAATTAATCAGTGTACAGCTGTCGACTGAGCTTACAACTCATTGTAGTTACCCTAGTTTGATTACTGTAGTTGGAAGTTAGGTCCTGTTTATTAACACAACATTAGTAATATGTTTCTTTTTTTTGTTAATTTGGTTTCCACCTCATATATTTCTACATATATATATATATTTATGGGTCAACGTCCCTATAGCGAGCTTCACACTTTACTAATACCTACAGGATTAATTTATTTTCCTCCTCTAAAATACGACTGTCTGCCGTTTGTACACTATCGATCGAAACTCCACCTTTCTGCATTTTTAGATAACAGCACGGGCTGATATTACTTTATAATCATGTCAGTCGTTCTTACTAGTATCACTGGCAGTATATGATCTTGCCCGAATTAAATTATCAGTACAGCTTAGATATTGACATCACCTTCCTGATGCATAGAAAATAAGGGTTGGCTAACTTTTGCCTTCTACTACTTCATTCGTATTCACTTGTTGGTCTTCCAAAAAATCAATCTTCTGATTAACTGGTATTGGTACCAGTTTGATGGCAGTGTCTTTGTCTGCTTTGAAATGATGAATATCTGGAAGCAGAATCAATGACAGTCTCTCTTCCACGTGTGACAGTCAAATTGTACTTAGTACGTCGTTCGTCTTATATGCTGACCTCGTGTCCATTCTTGATCTTGCATTGGTACAGACCGTATTGGCTACGCCCATTGATGTTTATCTACACCAAGTCTTATTCTTCTTACTGGTTCTGTAGATTGGAAGTTTCCAAGAGGAATTACATTTGAGGTTATTTTTACATTTATGTTCTCAAAAAATGTAATACCTCATTAAACCACGGTTTTCGCTACTGCCTTCAATGTCTGATTTCTGGACGGTTCGATTTATTAGCATCGTATAAACTACTTGGCGCTAACCCTTTTATCATCCGTATCGATCCGCCGATCGCATTTATTGTAGCAATTAGTAGTATCGACTACGTGCTACCAGTCATTTCCGAGGTCATACACAATCAACAATCGATATATCCAACTTATTACTAATAAATATTTTGACCCAGTTGTGAAAAGTCAGAGCTTCGGCTGGATTAACTTTGAAAGTATCTAGATTGTCTCTGTTCAACAGATTCTACTCCGTTCTGGGAACTCGCATTCGTTAAGCAGTTATGCTGGAAAGTTGCAACTACATATGACCAAAAATGCCACATCCAAAACGTATTACCAGCTTCCGAAATTAATGGTAATGATGTATAATTGTCAATGGAACACAGAGCCATGATAGCCTTTCTGGTGCGATCCACTAGTAAAATGATGTCATCTCTTATAGAAAACTGGAAACAGTACTCAATTTTTCATTCTATGACTGGTCCCCGAAATCAGTCAGATGACAGAAACATTCTGCAACGCTCACTTGATCCGAGTCATGTCAAGTAAATAAGTTGCTTGGCTGTGGGCATTCAGGTTTTGATCTCGAACCACCGATTGAGAAACAACCTAATTCATTCTGGCAAACTACTGTGTTACGGGGATGAATCTCAAAGTCATTGAATATGCATCATAGGGATATACAGATGGTCGTGAATTTCCTTCATATTGATACAACCAAAATCCATAAGTGGGCGTGTTTGTCATGTCTGCCTTTCGTGTGTGTTGGTTAATTACAGTCTTGTCGACTGGGCAGTTTTTATCGAACTATCTAACCTTTATAAAGTGACTAGTCTTCACCAGTATTCTTGTGCAAAAGGTCTGCCAGTGACGCAGGACAGAGCCATGAACAGTGAGTCCTAACGCAGATACACTGTCGTAACCGGACAGTCTCGACAAGCGCTAGGACCACGTAACTAACGAATCATAACATCATCGCCATGTTGAACTAATTAGCCGGTGTCGGCAACCATTGTCCGGTCAAGCACTTTAGAGCGCCTCTATTTAGAAACACAGTTCTTTACTATCCGTAAAAGAACAGATTCAAAAGCCAGACAGATTATCATCGCAGAAGCAATCTTCCTTTTTCTAACATTAACAAATACCGCAAACCCGAAGGCACACGAAACAATCCGCATCTGGTCAGACAGTAATCAACAAGCTCTATCAAGCATGCGAGAAAATGAGGTTCAATGAATACACAGCATTCAACTGACTACCGTTTTGTTCAACATTATCTATGTCTGCGTCCATTTTCTGGCGATGTAATTTAAAATATCTTGATCGAATTATCCCGCCAAGAAATAACGTAATTATCTGCAAATTATTTCATGCAGTCAAACTGGTTGTTCTTGGCGTGCAGTATTTATGCAATGATTTGATTTAGTAAAAACCGTGCTGGCAACAGGTGAGGTAATTTTCACTTGAGCTGACTGTCAGACGGTCCAGATTTAATATAGTTGTAAAAAGGCAAATGCCTGAGGCACAGTATACTAAATTATAAGACTGATCTCTCATCGAATGACCTTCATACCATCGGTCAGATTGTCGCCTTTCATTGAAGTTCTGTTTGGTTAAACTGACCTTTTCTCTGCTTACTGCGTGGACACTGACCAACTCACTGAGTTTTACCTATAGTCAGGTCTCCCCTTGCTTTCACTGGCCTGCGGTCGACCTCGTGGATTGGTCCTATTCTATCGTGCTCTGGAGGTAAGCTGCCAGGAGCGAAAGCGACGTAGATATTCGTTTTATTGTTGCCTCTTTATATAATTTATTCTGTGGTAATCTGTTGGATTTGATAATTCAAGCATGAAATCCCGGAATACTTAACAGTCAATTTTATTTTGCTATACCTGGATAATTAGATTAAGATATTCCAGGTAGAGTCTGCAGACAATGGCTGCTGACGTAAACAACGTTGAGCAGAACGGTAGTTGGTCAAATGTTCTATGTTCACTGAGTGATGCTCCCTCACACACTCGACAGTGTTTTTTTATGGTTACTACCTGACCAGATACGAACTGTTCCGTATATCTTCTGGCTCGCGGCATGTGTTATTGTCGGATATAATGTAAACACAATCAATTAGGGAGGCCGATATGTAGGATTTTTAACAATGTTTATGTACGGATGAATCAAGCGATTTGAACCTTATGGAATTTGCCCCTGGACTGTCGCAATCGCTTCTAGAACTGGAGCCACGAACATAGTGTAACTTTCCCGATGTCAATTCAGAAGGTTGTTGAGCCACTCCGAATATGATGCTCACTAATTATTAGACTTCCGTAGATAACAGTACGATAAGCTACTCTTGTGGCCATCGAGAATCTTCTGGCATTCCCTTGTGTTCGCGATACTTCTCTATGGTCAAGTTAATTGAAACGCAATTTTATCCAGGCTATTAGTAACGCTAGTAGGAACATTGTGCTAGATGGAGAATTCCACCTCAAAGAGAA
>JTDE01000110.1:204441-268075 GCA_014338405.1 Paragonimus skrjabini miyazakii | reverse complement strand
ATATATATATATTCCTTAGCCACTTTTTGTGGATATTTAGTGTTACTCTTCTTCTCTCATTCACTATGTAGTTGGAATGTTACAAAAATTATTGATAACATTAAGTTTCAAACTGAAATAATACTTTCTTGCCAACTGATCCTAACTGGACTGTTTAAAAAACTCCCGTGAATTTTTGTATCATCCTTATGAAATTATCCCACTGATTTGATTGCTGTTCACTTGTCGATGATACGAATTCGAAAAAACTGAAAATTTGCTTCCAGAGGTATACAGTGTTCATTACAGACATGAACTGTCAATCGTAATGTCATACGTGAAATTATTCACGATTTTCAATGTGACAAGCTTTTTGTGTTAAGCAAAACGTTGCACAACTCCCTACCCGTAATTGGCGCGTGGACAACAGTCTGTTATCGATCAAGCACGCCGTTGATCAAGAAGACAATTATGCGGTTACTCGCGGTCGCACTTTCCGGCTGATGTCGCGTTACTATCGAAAACGTACGCTGTCAGCGTGTTTGTACATGCGTGGACACATGTAGTGAGATTATGCGCACACAGTCATTCTTGCATAAGACCAATCATTCAAGAAGGATAATAATAAAGAATTGATCGTAATTCAGTAGCACTGACTGCAATGTTACCAAATACTAGAAAACTTAAAATAGCTTTTATATTATAATGTTCTCAGTCGAATACGGATCGCATGCAAATGAGGGGTAATAGAATGACAGCCGTTATGCTTTTGGTTCTGTATTTTAATTACAAACAATAAACATCGAAAACGAAGATCATATAACAAAATTCAGGTGATCTCCAGCGTTTGCTTCTCACTGTGCCTCAGTTAGTCTCCCCGCTGACGTGTGTGTCCAACCAACGATGTGTGTTTAAATCCTTCACATTTGGTTCTTGAGGTTTTCTGTCCAGGTGTAAAGTGGGTTGCTCAAACGTTTTTCAAACTGCTCATCTTTGAATCAGTATACCGGTTAGCACACCTACGGATTCGGTGATAGCTTAATTACCCCATGTCTTTTGTGTGAGAAGTGGAGGCAGTAGATTGTCTATCTCACTAATAAATACCAGCAGGCTTCATTGGACTTCTGTCCAACAAGCACGCTGAACAGACTATGGCACTGAACTATGGAAAACAGGTTACGGTAGATTCACACCAATGAGGAGACGGCTGGCTACTTACCGCTTATTTGGTTTGATTTCCCGGCACTCCATTTTTCCCGTTCTTTGCCATACGACTTAGTGCACTGTCCTGATCAGATTATTCTCTGTAAAAAATAAATGATATAAGAACTTCCACATTTCATTCACTCAAACACTTAAGCCAGGTTGGACAATTTGTCTCTCAAATAAACCTGTGATTTCACAGGTTCGTTCTTTATCTGTTCTTTAGCTTCATACGAGATCTGGAACTGTCCGGTTTTACATTCTCGAAGCCGAGCAAAGCCACTGAAACCATTACCTTCATGAAGCCAGCCCTCTTAATACGGTCCACCTGCGACATATAAACCGTTTTGTTGTGACCGCAAAAGACGCTTGGCCTGAGAATTCGTTTATTGCGCGAACTCCCGTACAGATCATACCAAAAATTAAACCACAAACGCGCACACTCATTTGCACGGCAGACGTGCAATCACATACATCGGGTGACAGTATGTTGTCATTCGCTTTGGTGGAAGTTCTGCCATCGCACGTATACACTATTCCGATAGTCCCTTCTTGTCCGTCGTATTCCTGGCGTTCGGAGCTTGCCATTTTGTTCCCGAATGTCGTCTGTGAGTAACATACTACTTGCGAGCATTTCACTACTCACAACGAAAATGCCTGTCATACAACAGTTTCACTAGTCCGATTGAATTTTCACCTGTGTTTAGTCGAAAGTTGTTCACACTTTCAACTACCATGTTGTGTCCCAAGTGCTGTACCTCATTCATATAACGCATGTGTGTTCATGGTCTATTTGTAACTAAGGAAGCATTGAATTACAAGTACATTGACAGAGTTGCACTGGACTGGACAGATCTAAATAACGAAAAACTCAATATTCTTCAAACTAGTATCATGTTATTGTGTAGTGTAGACTGTTCCGCGGAATATTAAAACGGAATACACCAACTATACCATTTTGTTGTTGTTGCAAGAAAGTAACTTTGGGAACAAACAGCGGTCAACCTCTACAATTGCGGCTAACATGCTCGAGCTATTATACTACACGGATCACCTTATAAACCATGTCTTTGATGAAAGCGTAGTGGTATACGTTTTTTGAGTTTTTCTCTTTGACTGATCCTGATAAGAACTTGACCAAAGTCGCTAACCAGTAATGTTATACTTTTTGCTTTTTGCATTATAAAGCTGATGCATTAACAAGAGGGCCATAACAATGTTCACCAGTCTGTATCTATCACACTAGCTATTCTGACCAGGTTAAGAATCCACGACTAGGAATACCATGTAAACGAGAATAAAATATATATAGAAATTGGCATAACCGTCAAAGTTGTAGAATTCCTAAAAACGAGTCCGTAAGCATTATAACCAATTGTGTTAGTGCCTTACTGGCAACTGATCGGTAAGATATATTCTGACTAGCAGCAGCAAATAGGAACAGATTCTGCGTGAACGATGACTAGACTTCAACGTAACGACTAAAAGTTAGTCTTTCCACCTTATCATCAATCGTGCCCGTGGTTCCCTTTAACTGACTTAGATAATGTAGCATGTTGAACGCATAATTGAAAACGTTACGCGATTGACTATTGAATCCAGGTTCGTCGGACGTGTTTACTGTGTAGGTGTTGTCTCAAACAATGTAGTGCAGCCCACTGTACCTTCAAAAATCCAGAAGTAAAACCAACTATATCCGCAGAATGTACTTTCTGTAAGATAAATTACAAAAAGGCAGTAAATTAACATAGGCCTTCAACTTACAGTGTTGTAGTGCTTAACAGCCTCTGTTTTTCCGTGCAGTTGCCGAAACGCCCAGGTAAATGGGTAATTTTCAGGTAAAATTTAACCGTCCTTCTTACAACTGACTTTGCAGTTAGTGTCCTGTGCAGGAGACCTACAGATAAGCAAACTTGATAAAATGGTTTGCAGCCGTGCCACGTGTATGTCGTCTAGGTTTTTCAAATGGCTGGATCTTATCATTATGCAAACATAAGTTTGATTGAATGGTGGTAGACATTTTCAGTATGATTGTGATTAAAGACACATAGGCGAATTGTTAACTGGATTGCAAATGGCACAAAGTTACGAGCAAGTTGTAATACTCTACGCTTCAAACACCTCGGGTGGCCTTCTCCATGAGTGTTGTAATCGATATCCATACAGGCGAACATGTGTTTTCAATTATTCCTCTTCAGGCCGGTGCAACTATATGAGAGATTAATAGAGGTAGATCGAAAAATCTACCAGCCGATAAGATCAGGACGTTTTCGTTGAAGGTGTAGGCCCCTTTTAGAAAGAGGCGCTAGATTTGTCAGTAGTGTATGTCCTTGCCACGGCTAGGGTTAGAACTCCTGCCACGCCTTCATGAATCAACCGTGTTGACGACTGCGCGGTTCACCTCATACGACTGAATCATCATACTTAAGCGGTCAACTGCATTCGCTAGTGCGCAGTGCTCAGCTTACTAGACAACTCTAAGAGGAGAGGCGGTAATTATCTCGTTAGCTCCAGTCCCAACCGAGTTATAAAATTGAGGTCAAATTAATCATCAAACTGGTTGAGTGGCAATTGTATTGCTGATAATTAGTCAAAGTAAGTGATTGATACAACTACGTATAAATTGAAAATTCCTCAAAATCTGTGAGAGTACAAAAAGTTCGATCAACTATGAGTGACGTTCAAAGTGTGCCGACATAATCCCCTACTAATTATCTGTAACTTTGTTAGTTATCAATATACTGTGTACATATACTTGACTGTGCAACAGGTTACAAATTAGCTTTCTTAGTTTGATCACAAGGATTACAGTAATACATCGGTTTCGTAACGAGTTTGTCACAACATGCAGAACGTACACTAAACCTACGTGAAGACAGTTCTCCAAACGATATTTTTGGTGTTTTCCTCTTATTTTTATCGACATGATAATGGATTGATGACCAAGTATATGTGGGATCTGTTGAAGTTCGTCTGATACGTTTCGGAAAGCAAATGAATCTGTAAAAAACACTTACTGAGCAGTGTCAGTGACCAGATTAATCGCTATCTGGAGCCGGTTCTGTCGTATTGAGCACCTAAAAGTTTCTTTATTAGGAAGTAGAGTCATCAGCCTTCGGAACATAACTCGGTTTACATGTTTTTGTTGATATAGATTAAATATCACATAGTTAGTGGCAACTTTCCCAGACTTCCAGCTAATCATTTTTCGACTGAGCTTGTTGACTGAATTTCTTAACGAAAATTAATATGGCCAACAGAAATAACAGCATGTAACTGGAGTTAATATGGCAGATGATAATTTACGGGCAATAGTCTCTAAATATAAAATAGTATAGTTGCCGTTTATTGCTGTGCTGGTGAGAGGCATATTAGAATTTATGTTATCAAACCGTTTCTTTCTGGTTGAAAGAGAGTGCGTCATGTGCGTCACGAGTAACACTGATGAGTTAGTTCAAAACTATGGCGGATTCAATTATCAGAGGAACGTCCTCCGAACGCGAAGATAAATAGTACTGGAGTGATCGACATGGCTAGTCGTCGCTTTAGGACAGTCATTGGATGGTTGTCTGAAACATGATAGATAGATGAGGATGAAGTACAGAATTCGGTCGGTCTGGATGTTTGTCGCAGCCGAGTGGTCAATAGTTGCTTGTTTTACTGATTTGTTTCCAGACTACTTTTGTTGAAGGTCACAGGTACGACAAACTGTATCGTAAGTCAGCAGTAGAAGACGTTAATAACGATACCTCATTCGTGAAACGACCGAAAATACACGAATTTAGTAGATAAATACACCGACAAAATAGTTATAAGTACTTTTTAGTTCACCTAGTATTTGACCGAATCTGCCTTCCCGCTAATTTTTGAGAACATACATCACAACAAATAATTTCTTATTCACTGCCAACATAAGCTCTGCAGAATAACCGTACAATGTTGTTAATCGAAATATATGCTTTCCAAGTTACAGTAAGGATTTCCATCACTTCATTTTCAATGTTGGTTGAATAAATTGTAAAGTTTCCAGTTTATTGTTGTGCTGTCCACGATGGTTTTCAATAGAGATGATTCTCATATAAAATGGCTGAAATGGAAAAGAAAATGTTTTCATAAACTGTCTTGATAATCGACTATCAAGCCGCGTCAGATTTTAAATTATCTCACATACCAGGGTTCTGAGTAGATTCTCCTCAACAAACAGTTCCGAGAACCATTGCAAATTTGGTTTATAACTAGTCACACAGATAAAAATTTGATTTCGACCTTTTTTCAGGTTGCTTGTTTGGTGGTTGAAATTTATAAAGCACCCCGGATAAAAAAATTCCAAGATCTTATGTCGAATCGTAATCCTCTGGTTGGGTTTAATTCGTGGTAGTTTTTTTCATTCGCATCCGAAGTAACGTCAGAAACAAATTTATTGTGGCCAGCACTTAGAAGTAAGTTCTTTTCCACAAAGCAGTGAATAATCTAACGTGACCTGTGAGACTGATTTCCGCAGTGAATCACATGATTGGTGATGAGTATTGTCGCGAAATGAGTAATACAGAAGATGTATCATTTTCGGACTAACTTATTCGTAGCTCGGCTTATGGAGGATCATTTGGTGAATCCCTGAGTGCGAGTGCAATATTCGGGAGGCAACGGCTTTGCCTCGTGTTTCGGCTGGTACAGTACTTGCTGCACAAATACGTGGTCTATCTGTTGCTGATGCGAATCTAGCCAAAGTTTTCAAATATTTTACATTTGGGTCTGTGTTGAGTCACTCAATGTTTCTTTCTATAATTCCACAAATATTAGATCGTGTCCTGCATGAAAATTCAGTTCGATTCCAGTAATCACTACTGTCACAGGATATTAAAAATCACCGTTTTCAACCTAATCATTTTGACACTGCATTCCTTATGTTAAACTGTATAATACCCAATGAATCTAGAAAGTGAGATCGGATTGATTGCCAGTTACGAATGTTATCAAACACACGTATGGGAAAAACAGTAACAAATCTTCGGTCCTTCCAAATACAGTCATTGCAGAGTGATCTAAGATACAAGCAGATTACTTCACTGAGTTTGAGTCGCCTGCCTGACATCGGATGTAAAAAAGATGAGCTAATTATGACCAAGCAAATCATAAAATGAAGAGGATTTGCTAACATCCACACTGGAACAATTAGTCAGATGAGGCGTGTGATCTGTCCAATACAAACTCAAGTGTTAAGGATACGTACAATTAGATGACATAACAGTGTAACAAATCCCCTTCTGTCTCACACCAAGCTGACAGCATTATGAGCAAGTCAGAACAACCCTAGTTGTGTAAACTGAAAGAACAACCGCTATCCTTCTGTAGATCTTCCGAAATTATTACAGTCATCCTTTTCAGAAATACAAATTTTTCGCCCATATCAGTCGGAAGTTGAACAACACACACCTGACCCAGTTTCGGATAAACGGATTGAATTCTGCTCAGGTGTACGCTGCTGCAAAGTGAAACTTATAAAGGATATTAAATAGCTACTTTCAAAATAATTTTTTTCCCTGAAAAGTGAAGAGTCCACAATCTTTTGTGTGAACAATTGAAACCACAAAAGTTAATCCCATTTGTAAGCAATACGCGGTGAAACTGCTTGGACTACTGAATCCTGCTTTTCCCACATTTCAACTATTAAAAACGACGGAACTGGACAGTAAGTAGGTTCTAAAATAAGTGTTTTATATGAAGATATATATTAAAAACGTGAAGTGGGAAAGACATCATACTATCTTCCTTGAGCCACCACTGTATTCACTGAAGCTGATATATCTATGTATTCCACAACATGAAGGAAAAACAAAATTTGTTCGTCGAAATTTCTTTTAAACCTGATTGCAATCGCCTCATACTACTGACGCCAAGTAGCTTGTCGATCAGATAATTTGCGGGTTACCAAATTATCTAAAATCTGGTCCAAACGAGCACAAGATAATGTAAACATAATTGTAACGTGCGGCCGAAACCAGCAAGCGCGCACAGGTTGAATTTGAATTGTGTAACGGAGCGTGCTGTTGTGTTATCGGCGCCGTTTTAGTTATCGTTTGCGTAAGTCGTGTGCATGGCTTACTGGGCCTTTGGCTCATGCTTGTTTCTTGTTTTTTCCTTTCACAGGACCGTTGTTGGAATCTCTACTTCGGAACAGCGCTGTCCTCCGGTGTCTCCACATTGCCGCAGATTTGGTCAGCAAGCGTAACGGACAACCAGAGTAGGTACGGCCGGCTTGCATATTACATAATTGAGGCCTATTTCATTGCTTGCTGACCGACGGCACTTCACCTAAATAAAACCAACTCGTAATTGTCGATGTCAAGATCTGCTTTGTCAAATTTTTATGAATTCTGTCAAACTGGATATTTTAATTGTGAATCTGATGGAATTTCATCAATTTCAAAATCGATAGGGTTAAGCCCCCAACTGATAACGGTTCCTGATTTTTACATAATGTGGTAACAATTTTATGCAATGCAAACGTAATGTGATACTCGGTGCGTCTGAGATTCACGCCATCCTCACACGATACATCAAACCTTTTGAGGTATTTGCAAAAAGGGGAGAAGTTATTCAGTGGTTATTACAAACCACTCACACATGTTTGCAACTTTTAACATAATGAAAACCTAAACCAAAGTTTAAACTCCCTTTTGGGGCGTAAAATGTCAGTGGTATTACTGGCACGATCTAACAACAAACTGCAGCGCAATACCTTGTTGGTAAAAGGATTGTCTGAAGTTTCTAACTAAATACACATGACACGTCCATACAAAAGTGATATTCAATTTTTAATTGGATTTATCCCGTCTTCTGAATTTGGTATTGTGCGTACACCACTAGGAGTCTGTAAAATACACCAATCAGCCTTGAGTATAGAAAATCAAGTTAGTTATGCTTGTACAAATGATTATTAGACAGATTCATCAAAGCTTCGTCAACTTTAATTATGAAGTATTCTGATCACTGAAGAACATTTGAAAACGTGACTTTACTGCTGCTCCGAAGCAAGCAGAGTTGTATGAGGCTTTTGTATTTGCAAAGCATCTTTTATCGCCTAGGTCGTTATGTACGTAAACGCCCATTCTTTTAAGCATATCCTCGGGCGGGATCGAAAATATGATTTCAACCTCAGGTTTTAGTATGAAATAAATTTCGATCCAAAACCGGTGCGAAAATGTCAATTCTCGTTCAACCTCATTCACCGAATAAACTGCTCTAATCGACATGAAAATGTAAGGTTAAGTAAGAATATAATGAGTATTTCATAATTTTTTGTAGTGAATATTCCATTAGGCAATCAAACAATCAAAAGAATTGCATTATCCATCTATCCTTGACTTTTTTTCACTCCTGTCCCAAAACCAGGCCGGATGACACTACTTATCCTTAAGAACACCTATCTCCTCGTAAGCTTAATGTATACTACCGTACAACCAACGAAAAATTACTTTACACACATGCTTCAAGCATGGACAAGCAATTTGCCTTTCAGACGGGAAACACAAATGGATAAATAGCATACTGTGTGCGAACGGTGATTGCTGGAAATATTCGACGAGGCGCATTGCTTACAGCAGCCCTGTGACTGAATATCTGCGATGAATGGTCAATAAGTTATCCTTGGTTGTTTATAAAAAACGATTAGTAGCGTTTGGGAGTTGTGATTATTTTCGTCTGTTTTCGCAAAGCTACGTTTGCAAGATAATACCACTCCGTCAGTTCGCACTGAACTGTATTCTAAATGACTTTCTTCAATGCTGCATACTGAAAAAATAAGCTATTACTTATGTTCTTTAATAAACGAATAGCGTTTTTAAACTGGCCTCTCTGCCATAAATGTTGATCATAAAGTTAACATTGAGTCTGGGACACTAATCGATGACGTTATCTGCAAGTCGTTTCATAGATGACTTTAAACAAATTTTGCTTTAACTTTTCACTTTCGCGTCCGCATGGTTTGTAATGTAGGTTATAGACAAAAAACGGTTTTAAATATTTTAGAAGCTGAATTCGTAAAACTCTTGAAAATATTCTTTGGGACGGGACAATATAGGATGTCTGCTCTATCGATGATATGTTACAGATAGGCAATAGTGGTGTAACGTAGCATGGAAACCAAATGTACAGTAAGAAAACTAGACCATGACAAGTAGGAACAATCGTGAGATGAACTCGTAAGCTGTGCTGGAGTAATCAGGCAAATGATCACTTAGCCGGTCACGGAGATCACGTGGCCTAATCCAATCAATGGAAAGTTACCAGCGCATGATTGGTGATCTATACATTCTTGCCCGTTGAACACACACATACGCAATGTTTGTGTAAGTGCACTTGGCGAGCCACAACACCAGTCACCGAATTAGGACTCATATTTATATTGTATACCGTCGGTAAAGATCTGTGCGAAAGAAACCGGTGGCAGAAAGGCATCGTACAGTTTTTATAAATAATACTCTAAGACTGAATTTTATTCTCGCACCAATAGAATACCGATGGAACTGGTTTGTCACATTTCCGAACGAGAGTTAAAATATAGTCATTTTAATTTGTCCGAAACAACTTATACATAACCAAGAACTCAATAGTGGCTCTATATTATAATACAAAAGCTATTTCTACCTTCTTTTGTTGACTGGGAGACCTATAATTATTATCAGCACTAAACCAATAGAAGAAAGAGCTTGAGTGAAAGCTTGCATTGCAGATCTTGCGGAGAGTCAACCAAACCGAAGTTTTCAAAATAACTATTTACTAAAGATGAAATGTATGCGTATTTACCGATGAATAATATGCTCTCTTCATGGAGATACCTTAAATGAAGTCGTTGGAACAAATATCCATGGGTTGTAAGCAATCCCCACGTATGTAAACATATATACGAAGTTCAGAAGACAGGCTATTAGTGGTATATTGTGCAAACTTTGCTTGAAAGGACGTTGTTGTTGCTCGTATAAAAATTAGACGCGATCAACATAACGCGCATACTGTTTTTTTTTATCAAAGGTATGTGGAGGGAAATATCTTGGTCGTGAAGAGTAAAAAACAAATTGTCATGTTGGCAGTGAAACTGGATTGTAGTCAGGGGATTTGGGACTCATGATGGAGTTCGGAAAGAATCACTACTTATTATTTTAGATGTATTGATCTGCAACACAGATGACGGCCCCATAAGATGCTCAGTCTACTGAATGTCCCGTTGTACAGGGCAGTACTTGTAATACGACAGCCTCGATCCGGTTGAGCACAAACGGGATTAAGTAAGGGCTTGACTGGATTGAGCAAAGGAAATTTGCAGAATCGACAAAATCGACGAAGAAAATCGGCATTTGGAAAACGTATTGAAAGCAAACAGGTAACCACAGTTTATAGGACGATACAACAAACCACAGGTCAATAACCAATTCATGCACTTAGCTGAACGGTTTGCTTTCGTAGGCGATGACTTCTGTCTAATCACGGAAAGCGGTTAGTTTCCGCCGTCCAACGTGTTTCCTACTAGGCCGAAGTAGCTGTCAGTTTGACAAAAATTGAACGTCAACGCCCGTCAGCGGAACTAGCCTACCTGTCGCCTCTCATCTCGTGTGGGTGCGGTTCTACCTACAAAGGATTGATGGAGTGGCAGTTATGGGTCAAAATGTCACAACAGATGTCTAAGCGGCTGCGTGACCAAGTCAACCAACCGGTTGGGATTTGGGGTCATCCAGACACTACCTTCATCCATCATGCGCCACTTGCTCAAGACAAAGTTCGGTAGTGGCAGTCAGTCTGCATTATTAATCAGCTTCCCGTTCCGAAACACACGCTCACTCGATCTTGATAAGGCAATTGCTATTAAACGGTTGAAACCACGGGCGTGCGTTCAACAGGGAGCTGTTTATTAACTTACCTCTAAGTCGACAGTACTTGTAAATTTTTCACACCTTGTCGGAACGCTATCCATAAGTGAAGATTTAACGCATATTTTGTTATTGTTATTTCTGAGATATATATTTGATAAGATGCAGCCGAACCCGTTCACAAAAGAATCATACACTTTACAACTACTAACTTGTCTTTTCAATTTCAGCGCAGGGAAATACTGTTTCACATATACCGGGTGTCAGTTTCAATGATGAAATCTGTTTCCCACTAAATTTTCGTCGTTTTCCTTGAAAGATGTTCCAAGGCTTGGGGCACAGATGTACAAAGCAGCAGTTACACCGTAAATAATCACACTCTTTATTAAAATTTGTGTAAATAATAAAAGAATTTTATTTTCAAAGTAGTGGCAACATAAATCACATAAAATGGTAACTTTTGCGATTATTTACAACGACTTTGTAGTAAGCCTGGCTAGCCAATGTATGTCGGCTAAAATATGCCTATTGCCATTATGTATCACAGGTATAGTGTACGCTCTATTCTCTGCAACCTTGTTGGAATTACCGACAAAGGTTATCCATTTAATAAGTGCAGAAACAAGACATATGATACGGTATGTTAACATTTCATTCATTCACACCAGTCGCACATGTAAAACATGCAGGTTATATACAACATAACCATAGTTGAACCTCACAGTAGTAAAAGGCGAGTCTTAAAACCAGTTGATATATGGACTTCTTACTCATATGGCATCAGTTTTCCCCCAACTATCTCATCCTTCTTATAACCTGCACAAACTAGTTTGAGTGTTTGGTTATCAATTATCCGTAAAAATTCTGTTTTGTTTTGCTTTATCCTGCCACCCCCTAAATATAGAATTTCTTAGGGATATAGCCGGTAAATACAAACATTGTGCCTACTAGACGAACTTCAGATATTCTGATTTGAGCAGAGTTTTGCTGGTATTCTATTATTGGTTAATGCTGAAGATTTCCTTTCCCAATATCGTATAATATAATTCAACATAATTCACACCCATTTCCGATCGTTAGTTGACATCTCCGTATACAACAATTAAACGCTGTTGAAACGGCTGCTTGTGGTGGCACGTATAGAATGGAGCAGGTACTCGCAAAATTCACTGAAGTGATTTAAACATAGTTGAGGATTATTTAAATAGTCGATTGCAATCAGTATGTTGTAGAGAAATGTGAGATTAACACTTATTGTAAGAACAGACATTATTGGGAAACTTCCTTACCGATTTTTCGTCTTGGCGTCATAAAAGTGACACTGACACAACTAACTGAGATCGCTGCTGATATAAAGTTTATTACGATCCCAAACGGCCGGGTCATCATACAAAATTTTTTACAGACGTATCAATAAATGGTCGGTTAGAAAACCCTCAACAGGATCTACGGAATGATCAAGGTATTTTGTACAATCTCACTTTTTCCAATGCATAACCAAACACAAGTTCTCCTAAGCGATTCCTTAATTGTCTATCCGAATCTGCTGGTTTTACGAATACATAAAAAAAGCTGATGTCTAAAAGATGTTTCTACATAATCTGAAGATGTTAGACTTGCTTCGAAGCATATTGTGCAACATGTAGGGAACAAGTTTAATCGACTGTTGACACACTTACGAACGTATATTTCAGTTTTGATGAGGAATCAAGGGAACGCAGTAATCTAATATATATTTGTATATGGTGACAAAACGAAAACGAGAATGTCTGCCACATTCCAACTTCAGGCAGCTAAGCGTAGTACTGTAATCCAGCAGGCACGGTTTGATCTGTTATTTAGCGAAGCTTGAACTGAGTGATTATAGAACCCTATACTGTCAGCAGTGGAATGCTGCAGACTAAACGTAAAGTTGAATTTGTCATTTGATCTGTTGCAAGAAAACTATGCAAACTAATGCATGAATCTCGTATACTGTCAGAACCACGGATGTGCAGAAACTCAGCGGTACATTTGTGAAACATATCAGTGGAAGGGTCACTGAGGATCTCAGTGCAATAGTTGGTAAGCACTGACGTTAGTCTGTCCGCTGTGGTTGGTTTGGTTATTTCCGGTTGTTTCCACCTGTTCTGCCGCTCAATCAGGGCAATGGAGTTCAGCGTTGTGCATAGATCAGCAACTGAGTTAGTCAGTAGATGGACCCACACAATCTGAATTGAGGTTCCCAATATCTATCAAAGTGTATTTTCGGGCCAAGGGAAGTTTCACATCCTTGTTGCTTTAGTTTGCATTGCATAAGTCAAACTTTGCTTCTCAATAGGGCTTTTGCATGTGCATTGCCCAATATTCTAATTTATCACGTTATCGAATGACTGGAGTACTCACTCGTTATAATTTCAGAAGGCAAATTTTTGGCACTTAATTAAATTTTACGAGATTTTACGGAGCTGTCAACAAAGTACGAAGACAGCAAAAATGATCAGTTCTTTATTAATGAATTTGGAGCGCGCTGTCAGGCATACTTTTCTAACGTATTCATTGGGTAGTCGAAGTAATTACTAAGACATGAATACAAATTAACTCATTGCCATTGCGAGAGTTAGTAAGCTTGTAGTTTGAGTGTTTGTTCGGTGCGCTAAATATCCATGTCATTGTGTTGCATTCTTTATATCATAGGTTAATTTGCGCTGGACGAGCGTGGATACGTTCGTACATAGACTGCTTCTCATACACTGAGTGATTTCGAGGAGTGCGAGCATCAATCCTTATGACACGGTACGCGGAAAACAATGTCGTCTTCAATCCGACTGCGTTCACTTGTTTCCAGCATGTTATAATACCAAATAACAGTTGGTAGGCGCAGAGGATGTCCTGATCCTTTACTCTGTACTTAACACACCTGCATAGAGTTGTTGTCCATGAGTATGACATCAGAATAGTCGACATCGGTGACTTTGGGAAACATCCCGATTTCATTCTTGATGAAGCTAAGCTCTGTTTATTTGCTGGTTTAAGTACCTCTACTGTCACAGTATTCTCATTTGATGAAGCCCCCTTCTTTTAGTTAATTCTGTTTTTTTTAAATATTATTTGCTATTTTTAGTGCAGGAGATGTTTGTGTCTTAGCGATGGGAAATGAACAAAATGCTGATTTACTCTACTGTTTAAGACATTTTAACTACGTCATCCTGGACGCAGAATAATCATTTCACTATGAATACCAACATTCTGGTGATAGGCACTTTCCTCTTTTGACAGTCAACCTATGAGTTTCACCACCTCGTTTAGTCGCCATGACAACCGACGTTAAGTAAGTTTAGTTACTTTGATGTAACGTGAGTTTCTGGCAAGTACATTTGAAATGATCGACCTCCAGATTAGTAGGGAATGCTCAAATGCATATTCGCATGACAGTAGCGACAATTTTAACATCAGACTAACGTTTGCTATTAAATAAGTATATAAGATCGCAAACATATATCTAAATCTCTATTCTTCCTGTCTATGTTTGGTGCAATACGCAATGTGCTGGGACATATTTAATCTGATCAAACACTTAACATTACAGGGCAGAACGATGCCGGAACTTTGTTTCAAAGTCTAGGCATGGGTGTAGGCTTTTACTGTGTACTAATATCATCCAAGTTACTGTCATTTTTCACTGATAAGTGAATTTGCAGAGAACGTGAATAAACTTGAAACGTCATTCCAAACATGATGAAAATTTCATTGTGGTAGTTGTTCTGGTTTATGTGATGAAAGAATCACCACAGTGAAGGTTAAGATGACGGTATTGTAGTACTCTTTTATAGCGATCACTGTGTGGGTGTGGTCTTCAAACTTTGAGTAATGTAACAAAGGTACACAGAGGTCAACTGGTTTGCAAGCTGATTTTTCTGGAGCATATCACTGTTACACTTCTCCGGTCTATGCTTCGAAACAAAACGCAGAAAGTGACCGTTGTTTATTTGTGCCCCCTGAAAACTAAACTACTGAATTATGGCGGTAGACAATAACTCACTTGCGAGTTGATTGTGCCGTTTATCAACGACTCAGCAGAGTCTGTAGATTAGTGTCGTTCAGCTATGCATACTTAATGATGACAACAACTTCGAAACATTCGAGTGCTTCTGGCTAATTTAGTCCACTTAACACGTACTGCTTGTGTTTTTATAACTCTGGTAAGTGTTTGTTTAGAATTGATGAGTTGAAAACAAAATAGGGGCAGTCGGCATGCACGTCTTTCCGTTGTTCCGGAAAAGCCTACGGAGGTCTTGTGGATTGTTTCCGCAATTAGTGATTTTCAACAGTTCAAATTATTCGTAATTATTGAAAGTTGCTCGCTTTAATTACTACTCTAGAATGGTTCTACCTATCACGTTTCAATCTGTCTTAAGAACACTCAAACTGCTTGAGCTACTGCAGTCAGCACTAATATATTTGAATTTACATGATATAACTCTGTTTTCTAAGATAATCAAGCAATACTTTCTGACAACAACTTAACTTGGTTAAAAAGCAATGTATACATTGAGAACAGATCATATTGCTCTACGTAATCTGTTTGGAACTGACCGAATCTGTGCAAGTTGCAGTCAAGTTATACTAAATTGGCGATTAATTATATTTGACATCTTCGATCCGTTTGCTGACCACCATCTTCCAATCACATTAAGGAGCATTCCAAATTGTGCAACAGAAACTGTCCACGAGCCTGAAAAGAGATTTGATTAGCATACGAAGAAAGAAGTCGCAACAGAAGTGAGTGACAAACTTTCCGTCGCAAACTTATTATGTTCAGGAGCCCTTAAACACACTCAATCAGAATGATTCCAGCGAATTCAATGATAACTGGTACCCTTGGTAGATTCCAGCGTGAACTGATCGACAAATCCTGCTTCGGCAGTCAATCGGCTGGATCATTTTGTGGATTCCATATGACACAGTTGGTTGGATAGGTAACTAGGTCCAAATGTGAAATTTCTGAGCTTCCGGCGTGGCTTCGTAGCTCAGCTGGTAGAGCGCTTGCCGCGTTTGGGCATGGTATTTCTGTCGCTGGTTCGAATCCAGCCGAAGTCCAGATTTTTCGCAAATGGATCTCTTCTAAATTATCAGATCTGCCAAACTACTTATCAATAATTCCAAAACAGTCAATTTGTAAATGCCAGTTAAGTAAATTTCGATTAATCGGATCAGACACGCACTCTAGCCTGTTAACGTATGGTAATAATTCATTGTGAATCAGAACGGAGAAACCAACTGTCAGAACACACCGGAAACCAAGATAATATGGTCTTGATAAACAACAGTTTGTGTGCATGATATAGTGGTGTTCACATACTGGTGATCATTTCTTTTCAAGTTGAGGTAGCATCTGATTTTCGGTTATATGTTGCAGTCTACAAATCTAATCTTATCAATCAACCCACAGATGTCGATCGATCGAACACACTGATTCTTTATGAGGCGACGTAACATCCTAACCAAGCTGTTGATCGTCTCATACACCGATATCTGAAAGATCTTGTATAGATTTATAAGCTACCCCCGATTTTTCTGCGTTTGAAGCCAACAATAAGATGAAAATTTGGCATCGAACGGTGATGATACTTCCAAGGAGGCAATTAGGGACACAAGAATTTATTTAGTGACCCATATATCTTGGACTTGCTAGAATATACATTATCAATAAATAATGGAGGATTGATGGTGACGGTGTGAATCACACTTTTATCCCTCCACTCACTGGGAAGTTGAAAATAAGATTTTGCTAAATTCAGCTTGTAATTAGACTGTGTCTACAAGCTAGTGTTCCATTCCGGCTCTATAAATCAGCAAGATAATAGTGACTGGTAAGAACGATTTCATTCCCCATCAGTTTCAAAACTTAGCAGCTCGAAATGCTAAACTGCTTGTAAATGTCCCTTAATTGTGTTTCACCGCTTACTGTGATAAAATAAGCCAACTAGAACTTTGTGAGTACGTAAGTACCGAACCCACGAATGAGTGAATCCGACCTTTCTTCGCTACGTAGCGACAGGTCAAGAATCGATCAACCAGGCTTGCACTGATGACTGAATGTACAAGCAGTTTTGGAAGACGCAAGGTTCGTTTTATTGTTACATATATTCTTCTTAATTCAATCAACATTATGCGTTCGTTTATCAACCTTCGCTATGCAGCTTTTATGTCACGATAATCAACCAATGTAAGCAACTTTAATATCCTTCCTTTTGTCCCACATGTTTACATATCTGGCCCACAACATTCACATGTTTTAAAAATTGTTACCTATACTCCGTAACCCAGCAAGTTTAATCAGTACGCTTAGGTCAAAGAAATGTCTGACCAAAAACAAAACGTTGATAACTGCTAAGATTAGCGACTGCACCACAAGTTGCTGTGAACCTTTGAGTTCTAACTCAGTCTCAAAGGCATATCAACCGATCATGATGCAACCCTCATTTTGACACCACATTTCCATACATCTCTAGACCAACTAAATTTGTGATTTATCTTGAGCATCACACGTGCCCAGTTTCAACCAACTGTTTTCCACACAGTAGTGTTGGTTCCCCTTGTCAAAGTTTATCGCTAGTTTCTATTCAGTCTTTTAACTCTCTGCCGTAAAGTTCACATTTCGGGATTCATGTAAGTGATATTCAGTTACCTAAATAACTTTAACGTACCTGAAGGAGTCTTGCAATCACGAGAATCGCAATTCCACAAATTCCAGTTTATACCGAAGGTCGTGCGACAAATACGATGTCTCTCTGTGAAAAGGAGAATAAATTGTAGGGACTCACAAAACGAATCAAGAAAACTGTGCTTTTAATCATGTGTTCGGGAAACAGAAACTTTGAATTATTTTTGAGTTCACCTAAGTATTCTTCAAAATGTGCTGGAGTATTAAAGAAACCGTTGTGTTTTTGGACCTCTTGAAATGTTCTGGGTTGTCAAACATACTTCACATAATGACAACCTTACTCTCAGTCAGTTTAAAAAAGATGAAATTGTCAACTGATGTCGCTTTGTGTATTTTGTACACCGAAGTGACAGACGGATCACCCCTGCCAACGCTCTGTGAAGTGGACATTGAACGAAAGAATGTTCATGTTCAGTGAGTGAATACTGTTGAAATTAAGATATTCATCGTGTATGAACTTATGATATACAGACAAAATACACTTACCTATTCCAACGGCCTAATGTTGATATTGGAAAAACAGTGGGTATATCTTGTCCTTCTTCAAGTATGGCTGACGACAGTAGGTTTGGGTACAAAGAATTTACTGAACAAGTAGCCTTCTATGGTCTCTGTGTCATGAGCAACCAATGCCATGTCATCCATATATCGTCAATAAAACCGATTGGCATGAGATGGGGTACAACTACTGATTTAAAACCTTAATGATAATCACCCTCACAGACCTACTCACTATAACTTAGCCAATGTTTTCTGTATTTTTGTTTTGAAACTAAAATGTACTGATTTCAGACAGTTCAATATAATGATTGTTAGTTGCAGTATTAAGCTACGAACTGTAGTAATCGTCTCCCTTCAGTGACATGTTTAGTAATGGTGAGTTTAAGTCAATAAATCACGTAACTTTCTTTTTGTATTATCAATATTCAGAGTGTCTTACACTTCATATGTTCCTTTAAGACAAAGTTTTGAAACATTTGCGCTCATTGATTTCAGTATATCCACAAATCTCGGATAAGGTGAAACTACCCCTGCAAAAATTTGACATAGAAATGTTTGCAATTTTTGAATCCTCAGTAATCCGTATAAGTATGGAGTCATACTACTGACAAACTTAATAGACTTACTGTCTTTCGGCTATTTACCTATGCAAGGGCAAAACCTGCAACTCTTATTACAGATATGTCTCTCCAACAATGCTGTTTATGGCTGGCTTTCCAGTAGAAACTTTGTGTTGTTCGAAATGATGAAACATATTTCACCCATTTATTGGTGCTCATCCGTCAAAACGGTTTAAGAATCTGTGACAAGTTTTCGCACAATTAAGTCTTTCCGGTGTGCATGCGCTTTAAGGACATGATCGTGCTCATCATAAAGTATACATAGTTGATAGGTGAAAACATTTTAGCCATGAACCAGTTGTGGAAATTCTCACAGGGTTTTATAATTAAAAAACTGATCTTGCATTATACAAAACATTCTAAGGTTGGCATTCAAATCCCGGAGCCAGATGAAAGTGATTTTAAATGAGAATTAAGAGTTCTCAATGAAAAATTCGTACCCCGCGGCTTATAGTTTGTTGGAAAGTGTAGAAAACAGTATACTCTGCAGATGTGCAATGCAGTTTGGTCTTCTGCGGTCATGTCACAAAATGTGAAAGTGTACTTAAACATTAAACCAAGGTTTAATGATGTAGTAAACAAAATTTATTTCAACCCTTCCGCTTTGTTTCGGAGATCTGCATTATTCAGCTGCATGGACGAAATAATGGAGGACTGTTTGCGTCACTCAAATGGTGCCGGTGTGGACCTCCTACCTGGCGGAAGGTTGACTGATCTTGATTATGCTGACGATAAGATGTTGACAACTTTCAAGCGGCACAAGCAATTTCGCGTTCTGCTAAGTACTTCGGAATGCGCTTTGCAGCCTCGAAATGCAAAGTGCTTCTGCAAGATTGCTGTGATTACGTAGGTCTAATGTTAGATAATGAAGTCATGGAAGTTGTTGATCGGTTTGTATACCTGGGAAGCTGCATCAGCGGTGGCGACAGAGGTGTAGAGAATGACATACAGGCGCGTATTTCTAAGGCCAGGACGACGTTTGCTAACCTGAGGCACTTATGGCGACAGAAAGGTATCTCTCTGAAGCTTAAGGGTCGCGTATATCAGACAACAGTGAGGACTGTATTACTTTACGGCAGCGAAACATGGCCGATCAGAGTAGAGGACGTGAACCGTCTGCAGGTGTTTGACCACCGATGTCTGCGTTCAATCGCTCATATCGGGTGGCCCCAACGAGTAAGCAACGAGGAGTTTATTAAGCGGGTGTTTGGCACTGATTGTCAAACGAGTTCCTTTATTCAGTCACTACATTTGCACAGACTTAGTAGGTTAGGTCATGTACTAAGGATGCCAGCTAATCGCTTGCCACACCGAGCACTGTTTGCCGACGCTGCGGCCGATTGGCGTAAGGTGCGAGGTGGACAGATGATGACCTGGCGTAGACAAATGAAACCGTTCACGAAGGGGTTGGGCACTGTAGGTCGGGTTCGTCTCCCGGGTTGGAGCCCTCGCGACTCAGAAAGTCGGTGGCTTGAAACTTTAGGTGAGATGGCGGCTAACCGAGCTCAGTGGCGTGAATATTGTCGTTGTTTGGCCGAGTTGTCTGTGAAGTGAGTGCACTTAATGACGCGGGGCAGTGAAAGCCGTTAGAAAGCTGTCTTGCTGATGACGCCTTACTTTCACTTACAGCTTGGTTGTTTGTTTGCAAGGTGTAGGCGCCTTGATGTTGTATGTTTGAATGTAGACGTAGGTCTTTTTTAGTGGTTAGGTCCCCTCCCCTCCCTCGTTTTTCTTCTCTCTTCCTAAACAGGATTTGTTTCTTCTTCATGGTTGTGTGGCAGTTAAGCATAAGTGTGAACCACTGATGTATTGCTGTCTTTGATGATGATGATGATGCACGAGATTGATATTGAAAGATTAATGAATCGAAAGATTTATTTTCTTGAACTCCGGTCTAATTAACTGGATATAATGTTTTGGATGCTTGTCCGATAATTTTGCATTAGGATCAAAACTAATGGATTGGTATGTGCATATTTGGCAATAAATCGTGATTGACAAATGGCGGCCGGTGGGAAGGAAATTATGTCAGTGAAAAGTAGGCTGATTGTTTGAAGGACTGCAAAAAAGTGGGCACAGTCGACTATGATGTACATGTGAACAGTTAATAAAAACAGTTAATTGTGGTGAATTATCCCCGATGGAACAATAGTTTTTTACTGGGATAATATAAAGTGTTTATTGTGTTGAGATATGAACCAAAAATTCACCTACATAGAATCAAAACGTTTTCGCGAAGAACTTCTACAATTTGTTAAGCCAGGACTGCATTTTTCTATTGAAAATTTTATCACTTGACCTGGATACGCAGTGCCGGCACTCTTGCTGGCATTGTCTTTGTACGATAGAAAACAGTAATCGTTCCGAACATTATCGTTTTTGAGAACTTGTACATCAAATGGCAAATTTTGTCCGTTTAAGTGGACTGGCCGACTTTTAGTAGAAGGGTTGTTGAAACAACTTACAAGCTATTGTGGATATCCGTTTCCTTTTGATACACGTTTTAAGTACCGCCTTTTGCAACAAACGCACCATTAGTGATTGTCCTCGTGACTAAATCAAATGAAATTTTTATCCTGGCCACTTTTATGGAACCTTTACAAACTTTGCCGAGGTCTTCACCAATAAATGTTGAAACAATTGTCGCGTATCCAAAATGAATGAATTTATTAACGAGTGTATTAGAGGTGCTCACATCGATGTGTTATGAGGTCTAAGTTAGAAGTTTGGACTCGACTTGAAGAATGTGATTAGCCTACCTAGAACGGAGGAAGAGGCGAGCTCACATTAAACACTTTGACAGGAGAAGTGCCAAGATCCATTCGGAGTGTCAACTGCTTTGTTCATTTAGGAGGTCAGCAACCATAACTGGGAGGATTACTTCGGATCAATTTCCTCAAGATACAAGAAATGCGTTCATAGAAAAGAATTGTCTGTCAAAACTTGGATAGCATACTTAGTCGACAATCTGCGTGCCTGTCGACTGATGGACTGAAGACAAGTTCATTAATTTAACCTGTATGGCCGTAAATTCTACTTGAGTAGCTGACAATCAGTGAGCTTGTATCGGTATATGCGCAACAAAATCACACGGGAAGTGTGTTTCAGCAGTGTGATGTGATGTGGAAACATTTTGCAACCAGCATCCCTAAATTTGTGTTGATGTTGCGGTATTTATGGTTGAAAATGTTCCAGGCAAAAACGGCATGAATACGCTTACAGGTGTTTCATGTGGCATCACAGAACATAGATTCTCAGGTGAATGCTAACTCAAAATAAGTGGAGACTGTGGGTCCCGGAACAACCGTTCGCTTCTGTCCCGTGCAACGTCTTCGCAAAGCACTTGACTAGGACTATTGATTACGCTGAACGTCGGTGAAAGAAGGATAACCGTTTGGTTGTTCAGTAGATGAGCAGGGTTGTATATAGGACATCCGCATACTGATCGATAATTCCCACTTACTTGGAACTATCCCTGAGATGACTAAGGTGTATCTTGTGAACAGGCCTAAATTATGCCCCAGTTTCTCGTCTGGGTTGAGCAGTTAAGAGAAAGGTAGTAGGAGGATGAATATCAAAGCTGTGAGAAAGCAAACTCATCGGTTGAATGTCGTGCTGGGATTATGCAAGTGAAAGTGAAGACATGATAATAGCCGGCGATGATGAACTCGGTTTTGATAGATTTTCTTCTCAGCTTCACGCGGTTAAGATGTTTGCACTGTCAAGACTTCGAAATATACGTAAAAAATGATAACTCTCTTGGAAATTTGTTGTGCAACTTATCAGCATCCACGTAGCCTGGATCATAGAGTTCGCACACTAGTAACTGTTTGATAGATGAAGGTGATAGTGTTGTTGAACCTCTGCAGCGTTCTGAAAAATGACCCGTAAATGACTTACTACTGATAAGTAGTAAAATAATTTGTCCTGGATAAACGGAACATAATCTATTGACCATTGAACTGGCCCACTTGGTGCAGAGCACTACATTCGAGGTTCGCTCTTGTTAGGGCTCGTCAGTAACACACTTCTTTGAAAATAGCGTAGTGGTCAAGAAAGTTTGGCCTACGGAAATTTGACCAAAGTTCAAATCTCAGTCGTGGAAGTCTCTGATAGATGTGAAACTCAATCGTAATAATTCTTATCAAAACGGGTTAGATGAAGGTCTATAAGAATACAAAAGCTTTGATCTATTTTGATTTTCAATTAGATAGAAAAAATTCCCTACACTTGAAGGTGATTTTGTGTACTTTCGCTAGTATTTTGCACAAAAAGGATGCTCACATATTACGATAGTTTACTAAAGTGATGTGGCTTTTCAAAATAGATAGGCCGTTTAACAGCCACCCTGTAATCATGGTAAAGGATATATGGTCGGCAAATATTTCAGACTCATTTACAATAAATACTCGCTGTTGAAAATGCGTTGAGGTGGAGCGATTAAGGTTCTAGAACAAATGCTTTTTACTTGTTGACAGAGTATAGTACAAACATCGGCGTTTACATGCAAATGAATGGACTAAAACATCCGAGTAAAGAAATACGAAGGAATTCCACGAAAGATAAGAGAAGATCTGTCTTACTGTGGGTATTCTCGGTCAGTTTCAACTGCAACACAGCTCGATTTGAAAAACGATTTATTGCCAGGCATCCACAATAACATGTGTGAAACCAAACAACTAGGAATGCAAACACTATTTTGCATGGCTGACGTGTATCCACATGCTTAGCAGTGCTGTGGCGACATTCTCTTCAGTCGGACATCTCTCATAGTGCATACACACGATTTCGATAATCCCTTCTAGTCCCTGGTCTCAGTGGCCTTGAAACCTGTACTTTAGCCTCAGCGCATTTCAGTCGTGCTATACTACCCACATACGAAGCAACATGTTCTACAAGTTCATTGGGCTTCATTCAAGAAAGCCTACTTAAGTCGATATACGGCAAACTCCATAGAATAACAGCTGACCTTGACAGTCGAATATTGCCCAATTGCATTAAGCCAGTCAAGTATTTGATCGAGGTCACGTCAAAGCTGCTGACTAGGAAGCCGTTTCTGTATACTCGTCAACACTCATTCGTCAGGTGAGATAAACATTGTGGAGTTTGCCATAATGAAACAACAAATCCATTAGGTACAATTTCTTGGAACATCTATAGTTTTCACGTTTTTGGTTAGTAGCAGTAAAATGAAGTTTTGAACCGCCTCATTGAGTTCGGTGAGGTTGTTGGATCCAACCACCTTTGCCTTCTTCCAATAGACTTCTCCCTCTAGCTCCGTGTGACTTGCTCGGTTTATTTGTCTCCCAATCTTTGCCTCCAACAACGTCACCGTATGTCTGCTACCTACCTACAATTGGTGTTACTTCCGACTATTTCGGTAAAGTCTTTGGGGTCAAAACAGAACGTCCAAGCATTCCTATATTTTGAAGACTGAGGCCATTTGGCTAGTCTTCATAGACACAACTGGACATCGATCGTTGCGACCGAAAAGCGACTGAGCAAGTAAACTGTTTATTGTTAGATATCATTTACAAATTATGAGAACAAACATCACTCAAGTGTTGTACACGGCATATTTCTGTCTTGAAACATCGCTCAAAAGCTTGTAATCATTTTCGATCGTCGTTCCCAATCTCAAAGTGCACTGGGTTGACACGACGTCTATTAGCTCCATTTATCAGTTTTGAACAAGTTACTTACAACTTATCTGCAATCATGTGTTCCACTAAACCGGCATGCAAAATTTGTAACGAAAGTTCTCTGGTTTATCTTCTATGACGGGTTACAGCCTGCTGATTGAGGCTGAAATTGTGAGTGTACACAATGATTTGTCGGTCCGGTTCATTTTGGCTTCAGTCATATCTACAACGCCTCTTAACGAATAACGTCATTTTTTGGTTCCGTTTATGAAACTGTTCGTAATCGCTTATCATGGAATATTGTAGAACATTGCAAAATGGTAGCTGCTTGTTTTTTGACCCATATTACCTAACAAGCGAACGAAACAATCAACCATTCTTAGCCGCCATAAGCTGTTTGCTTCTAATGCTCTAAGTATCTTTTATTAGAAGTGCTTGGTTATCTTAAAGATTCGACCCAAGGTGAAGATATGACATGAAAGCGTGAAACAGCCCTAAACAAATGGGTCAGCATTCCAACTGTCGAGTTAACTTCTACTTTCATCAATACTCAGCTGAAGGACAGCCTCATCTCTCACGAAGCGTTCGAGTTTAGGCCTCGTTTGTGGACGATGGTAGTTAGATTTTCACCGTCAAACCTCGTAAGGTTGTGCTTAATGTTAGAATTTGAGAATATAATATTTTGGTCACTTCAAAATGATTACAGTGACAATCAAATTGAAATATTTCATGGGGCAGAATGTTGTAGTAAACTGTTCTCTAGAGGAGGCTTTCAGGGAAAGTGGAAAAACACAGGCGGCTTGTCAATATTTCGACACAACAGTGTTGCGTTAGAATTGCTCATGGTCAAATAATCACAACTCAATGTTCGCCACATTCACTGTTCACTTTGCCCAACCGGTCTCGTAGGAACCACGCTTATTGGCTTCCAATCCTACTTTCTATCCTCACAGGCAAGACCTATCAGCCTAGATGAAATCTTAGTATTCAGTATATTAGCTGAGCACTGCTTTGTGTTTCAAACGAAGAATTGTGACGGGTTTATTTCCTATGGATTAAATATAATTCGTGTTAGGTGACAGGTTAGGAAATCAGGTAGATATTTCAGAACAGTTTTTGTCTATTCTTCAAGTGGTCAAGTAACCTGTGCAACAGGCACAAGCTTACCTGGTTGAGCATTCAAATAAGATAAATCGATCAGACCAAGTGTGATGAAAGTTACGCAGTTATCAACACGGTTGCCATTGGAATATCTCGTGATACCGAGACAAAATACCCGTCTTAGTGAAGATCTACACTAATCATAAGCTCTGACTAGTAAAAACTGAGATCTGACGTTTCTTTTCAAAAGCTGCCTGGTTAAAAGTGTATGTGAATGCGTAGTGTACCACTATAGATGTCAACTTACATATCAGGAAGCAGAGAGACACCGAATATATTTTCTAACCCATAAGTAAAGTAACGTTTTAGTATCAGTCACGTTTGACTGCGCCTCTGTATTCCAACGGACGGTCAATTCTTTCAATGACCAAGAAACCCCATCTTAGTTTTGATGACAGTTCGGCAATGGTACATAACATTGCACCTAGCATGTCCTGTTCAGACAATCATGCTAACGATTGTACTCTTGTAGTTATATTACATGCGATCCAGTTAGCATACGTGAAGGTTCAGCTGCTTTCTCTTGTGAGTAATGCCCAGGTTGTCTACTCGACTCTTGGAAGAATGTAGTGATAGCTGAACTCAAATCCGTGGCCAGTAATAAACAGCGCGTGTTAAACTGCCCTGATAAGCACTCCTGTACATATGTAATTAAAGCCATATATTTGCACCACATTTTTGTAAGCTTTTTCGGCGTAAATTACTTTTCGTTCCAACAATGCTCATTCTGTGGTTCCTAAGGATAGTAGTGTATGATTGGCTAAGCGTGCGTAATCTAGGTTACACATAGCTTCAGTTGAGCTCAAACTATTGAAGGAAAAAAATGCCCAAATTTCAAATCACGAAGCAAAACTGGGAGCTCATAAATATTACATTTAGAGTCAGATACCTGACAGTTCAACAGTGTTCTATGAATTCTATCACACGATTTTTGGAATCGATAGTCTTGGCAGGACTTCTCTAGCAGTTCGTTTTGTAACTCATTAACGCTAATGAAGAAGGCTGAAAACTTAGTACTAACAACTATTTTGGCAGCTTTGAACATTTAAAAGGTGCTCAATCAGGAAAGCTTTGGGCTTCAGCTGGATTTGAACCGTCGAGGAAACCGTATGCTCATACATGGCACGAAGCTAAACTGGGAGCTCGAAACTATTACATCTAGTCTCAGGCTAGCACCCACTTCATCCTCCTATGGGGAATATACAGATTAATTCTAGGGATTAACCACCTCGAGGAGATCACTCACGCAGTACACAGTATAGAATCACCAATTTTTCAACCAAACATTAAAACTGTTATTAATTGATAGTTTGGTAGACTTGATAGTGCAAGGGGTACCAAACCACAAGACTTTGGTCGTTGTACTCAAACGGACACTGTAAAGGAAACACCATGCTTGCAGCTGGTTAAAGCCCGGGAGAACTGGGGATCTTCAAGGTTGGATGTCCTCTAATTTAACCACTGTGACAAACTACTTCTTACTAACAACTCAATATTAAGTGCGACATTTCACTATCCCATCACGTTTGCTGTTTACAGAAGTACGCATGGTTATTTATTTACTTACGGTGGGGAAGGGTGGGTCAAACAGCACTACCATGCCAGATAGCAGCAGTGTCAATCATTTGCATATCGCCTGTTAATTGGTTACTCGATGCGATGAGTGAATTGTGTTGCCGTTACTAGCATCTTCAAAACATGTACATATATATACATATTTGTGTGCACGACATCTACCAAACAATGCTCAGTCAGTACATTTAACAGATTTCGATTCTTCATTAAGAGTTTGTTGATCCCTTCAAACTGTCACAGGAAGACTTCTGCCTACTCTTGTATGTTCACTTGGTCATCTCATGGCTTTATTTGCTTGGCACAAAAGAACACATATGGAATGAATGTACTGCGTTGAACGGAGTCACTTTTGAAGCATGGTATGAGTGGGTTATCAAAATAAGCCTATACGAATCAAATACTGGCCATTTACGTTCCGAGTGAGTGAGTGGGAAGTGGTTTCTTGTTCCCGGAACAGGTTCACCGGTACATGAAGATATATGTCAATTTTGCATGCACTTTAACATAACAATGGGTGTCTGCATATCCAGGAAAAAGCAGAATGGTCAGAATAGTCATAATATTGTTCACTATGTTAGCCAACTACAAAAGATGTGATACGGATGAGCTCCGTTACTGAAAATGTCTCGAGTGTGAAAATATACCAAGAAACTATCTAGCGCAGAAGCAGAAGTCAAACTGCCATGAGACATACGCGTCTTCCTATACTCTACCTCATTTTCCGTAAGAAGACCGTGGCATTTCCGCACTCTAGTTTAACAACAGAATCGCAAATGTATAGATCAAATAAGTGTGATGAGTACATGATGAATGTACGTACGCGTCATTTTGATAACTTAATCATGCACAGAATATAAAGCAGTTTTCATCAGATCAATGTAAACTATCCAAATTCCAGAAGATTCTAGAAATCCAGTTGTGCAGAACAAAAAGCAGAAATTCATGCCAGCTGACAACTGGTTTGACGGTGAACACGTGTAACGCAAGGAATGAAATGCCACAACGTCTCCTAAACTTTTCATTCGCTAATTTACAGCTCACGACAGTCAATAGCATAACTCAGGGTACTCATAGTTGTTGGATGTGCCTTTAACCCTGCGAACAATAGCGTGGTACCTAGTAATTGGTGAACGAAATCCTTAGTTCCAGTCAAATATCATGATGAAAGGTTCGCCAAACTGAAGTTTCTACCCCGGTTAATCGAATCCCATTTAAATTTTGCTATCAATCTGTTGTAATACTCTAACCGGATGTACAGCTTAAGCCATTTTCAAGCAGTTCGATGCATACTGAGTGCCTCACTAACATCGGATCTGGTTATCACAGAATATACTTACTTTTGGACAAAAGTTTAACTTCCGGTCCCCATTTCCCATCTGTTGAGTGCATTAACGTTACACGTTCACATACCCATGTAGACGTTCGATTATCCAACAACAGCAGGAAAATACTGAAATCTCATTCAGTATATTCACTTCAACAATCTTTGGTGTGGAACGTCCAGTTTCACCTCATATGTATTTAGACGGGCCGAAACTGACGAGCTGTTCAGGAGAGTTATTCGTAGGTTTTTCTTATGCTAAACCTAGCCGCGCGATTTCTTTGGACACAGCTATTGGGCTTTATTCCTTCACTGATAACAATAAACTATATTGCGTGATATATCAGCTTTGAATATTGTTTTATTTTATCATTATTATTTACACCATTGACTGTTAACTATACTATCATGTAGTAAATTGTATTATGTATATTGTTGTTGTATTGTATTTGGTAGATAAACACACTACTGAAGTTTGTGAAATTTTAAGCTTCGCTCAACAAGTTTTCTTTGAACGCTTCCCATAAATCAGTAGACCTCTTTCGTTCTCATATTATGTCATGTGATGAGAGCAGTTCAACTATTTCGTGGGATCTACCAATGCCGTTGTATATCAAAATTTATGACATATTACTGCTGTCTGTAACGGTTTCTATACAGGTCCTAATCCTACACGTTAACATTCCATACGACTGGGTTTGGCTATTGTAATACTCGGAATTGGGAACTTCGAATAGCCCTAGAAATTCTACTAGAAATGAAACTTCTGAGGAAGGCCACCCGAGGTGGTTGAAACGTAGAGTATTACGACTTGCTCGTAACGTTGTGTCATTCTCAATCCACTTATTAATAACATGTTAATCACAACGCCCAAACTGTTTGACTTCATTCGTACAAACTTTGGTGCGGATATCTTACAATTGGGTGGATTTTCACCATAGTTATCGACTTGGAGATAATATGACTCGATCTATATTAGCTCTTTGACTTTCACATATACAAAGATTTATCAAACTAGCCTGGAAAAGTCTAAACAGTGGCAAACGTTTACGCAAGATCTACGTTCCAGAAACATTTAGTTGGTCCTCTTGTAAGCCAGGCGCAGAAAATCATAAACAACCTAATGGAGGTTTATAGGCTCAGAAGCTTGTTGCAAACAAACACCATTTAATTAAAAAAACACGTCTGCCACGTTTAGATTAATTGATACCCGGTTTTCGCAAATACGAATTTGGCAGGTAGACGGAGGAGTATTCTGCTAGGAGACAACTGTGCGAGTAAACTATCATAGACATCTTACTGAAACACAACGACAATTTTGCACTTAAACCAGTGACAAGATTAAAACCAGGGTTAAACTACTGCCGTGCAAGAATTAAAGCATTTGAGATGAGCGATTCACTGATGGCGTGTACTGTTCCACAATTCAGCATCACTGTGGATCAATCCATCAGTAAGTTTCCAGTTAGTCGTCTGGAACAAATGAGCCGGTTTTTCTTAACCACAATGCCAGTGGTTTGAGCTACACAGTCTTGTCACGGGAATACTTACCATTCATATTGTGTTTAAATACACTAGTTGTTACCGTGGCAGCTTTACTAAGCTTTAAATTACCTTTAAATAGGTCTAAAAATCCGGTGTTGAAGTTTCGCACACAGCCATGCAGTCCGGTCAGTCAGAGATGGTTGTACGCATTCACAGCAAATTGCATGTGTGGTAGACTTTACCCGCATATACCCATTTGGTTTGTCCTTAAGTGTTTTTTGAAAACCGTCAAGCGAAATCAACTATATTCCGGTGTAAAAATTGTAGAGGTTGGTATGTATCACTGTCACGGACACTATCAAAATTGCGCTGTTACTCACCATGCCCAAAAGGAAATCTCCTTTTGTACTAGTACATTTTCCTCTTCTTGTCTCAACGAGTCTCACAGATTGGAAGAAGGGCTAACGAAACGAATGATCAGTGAAGTAAAACCTAACACCTAGATGACACCAGTAAATTCTTTTACGTTCAACGTAAATCCACACAGGTATCTGGGATAAGAACAATTGTAAATTGTGTACTGGTCGGGTAAACTTTGCTGTCTGTCGTCAAGTAACCCATTGTCCATATCGAGAAGTTGACTGCTATTTTTAACAAACCAACATAATTCTTTACTGACGTTCGCATTGTCCTTATTTTTGTTGATGCCTGTAGCACACCGGTAAAAACCGTTTTTAAGAAATTCATTTATCAAAAGTCCGGCAAAGTAAATGAATTTGTCAGTTTATTGCTAATCACCGATAGGAAGTGTGCAAATTTATAAGGAATTTCAAATAAATTGCCGAATTAATCCTGAATACACAGCAAAATTATGTATGGCCAACTTCTATCCGAACCCGTTTCAGGTTTGCTGCACTGAAAGTCATAAAAACAAATTCCCACACCGATGAAATTTCACGTGACTACCTCACTTAACGGAGGATAGAAAGCTGTGTACGTATGTCTTCTACCTTACGCCGATGTATTTGGCGACTTAGATGTAGAGGCCATGTTTCAAAAGCCGTAACACATCGGACATTCATTCCTCGATCATCGGCCTTTTGAGCGACTACTTCACAAAATTACTTTATCCATCTTCGTGGTACGTTTTCGTGACAAGTCTTAATTAGTTTCCAAGGTCTGCGGAGAGTATACACTCTTGTTATTGCCTTATATAACATTCAAACTAATGATGACTAGTGCTTCAAATTAAACCGGATGACGATATACCATGAGACGTCTACATCCCTAATGAAGTATTTTGTCTGCCTTTTTGAACACTGCAACGCAATTGCCTGGTTGACCAGTCTGTCTACTAACAAATCGTTGTTACTTTTTTTATATGATAGTCAGTGAGCACAGCAAACGTTCTAAGTTTAGTTATCCTTCAGCTGACTAACAAACCATCTATTCAAGTTCTTTCTATCATATGTCTGGAAGTTATGTGGATAATTATACAACGCTTTGACTTAATAATGACGTCGTTTATGTCGAAGTGAGAGCGAATGTTGTCTTGTTCTCCCTGCCAGCTCAGCAACCCGATTCCTCTATTAGTGCATATGCTCCCTCACTGTACGTGTCGTTCGCCGGCTATTTTACTGGGTCACTAAAACGTCTGTCACGATATAAAAGAATAGTTTCTGGTCAGTTTGTTGATTCTATTGTTTCTTACCACTTATCATTTTGGATTCTACCAGATAAAAACAACAATCCTACTCTGATTCTTGCCAAAACTATTTCTACACCTTCAACTTGATCGGGGGCACGCGGTTGTTTATACAAATCCGTCCCCAATCCTCCCTTCTGACATACAATTCTAACTGTTGAATAATCGTGGGAAAACAAGCCATAGTTCTACTAATACACGAAGAAAATTCTGTGGTGAGCGTTAAGAAATATGTGAACATCTTTTTGTGTTTTTATACTCATGCATGTCAAATGGCTATCTTAGTGGACGTCAATAGGTTGGTCACGCACCAATACAATGAAGGATATTGATTCACTTATGTAAGTAATAGTTATGACCGCCAGTTAGACCTGTTTGCGTGGTGATTTCAAAGTGTATATATTCGGACTAGTTCGACAAATTCATACAATTCATTATACGGTGGCGATCACCTTGAAAGATTCATTTTTCTCTTTAATAGCTAACAGTTTGAATTATGCTCAGTGCTGGTAAACTTGAAAAATGACTACTTTGCTTGAACTATTTAGAATGTGATAAAATATGAATTTAAACGTAAACTTCTGGAAGTCGATTGTTTAAAGGCTCATGTCACGTGATACAGAATATGTATAATCTCCCACTTAGCTTGCTTTCAACTTCGAAAACCCTGGCTACAGTTGTTAACAATTAACAAATTACTTAAGTTGATTGCAGTAAACAACAATCAATCATACGATAATAAACGGCTTAGAAATCTTCTCAGATTCACACGCACTTTTTATGCATGCGTTAGTCGGAAACAGTATGGTGTGCAACGTCAGGCTGACTTGCATGCGCACAGTTCATTAAAATTGAACGCAGAGTCCTGATTGCAACTGAATGGCCGACTTTATTGTTGTAACTGAACTGAACTCACCATGGTTTTACGGAAAACGTGGCGAAACCACATAAAGGGTAGGGATAATTGTCCAGTAAAACCTAAAGTCGACATCGACATTTTTACTGGAAGATATAAAAATGTATCCGTAATGCAATCCGGTTATTCGTTCATATTACTTCATCATCACGTTTAACCACTTCCCATTAATCTTAGCCGGTGGAAATGGGACAGCTAAGGATGCTTCAACGGACTTGTAAGCTAGTATTCACATCGAGGCTAATCTATTTGCAAGTCAAACCAACTGTCTTCATCGAACTGCACTGCCGGCGAAGTTTGTCAAACGGTTCACTATATTGACAGTTGCGTCTACGTTCTATGCGAATTCACCAAACCCACGTGTTCGGCAGTAGTGCTTTGATCAATCAGATCAGGACACAAAGCGAACTCAGTACGTATCTGCTGTCGCCGATGTAGACATTTTATCTGACATCGAAGAGAAAAGGCTACAAAATATTCCCCAAAGTAATCACAGCAGTGAAAGTTCACGAAATAATAACTACTAGCTGAAAAAACAGTAGCCACGTTTTCAGAAGACGGGAACTCAGTAAGAAAAGCTGTACAACTAACCCATTGATAACGATGTTGATAACCAATCCTGTTGTTCTGACCAAGGTTGCCATCGATGTTAGTACTCCGGTTCGATCAGCCAGACAGTCCACATTTTTTGTACCATGTGATATGATGACACAATCTGTACAAAAACTTCTTTAACGAAGTCGCACTGCAAAACAGTGTTCACGCGTGAAGTAATTTCACGCCATAATTTTTTACTACTTGCCCCTCCGTAGTTTGCGGAGTTTTCTTTGTCGATAAAGTTTTTCAAATTTGGAAATATGTTTGGCAGTAGGGGTGGTAGATTTAAGACAATGAGTTCTCTTTATTCAATTTGTCAAAACAGAGGAAAGATATAAATTGCGAGGTGTTAACATTTCAATTTGATCTCATCAGTCGACAACGGAAAACCAGCAAATTCTTATAAATTGAACATTACTGACAATGGAAAGCAACTGTCACATTCCTGTACGTTTTTAAATCATCCGTCTTCAAAAGGAAGTACTAGAACCTAGTTTTGCTCTTGTTAAAGCTCGTCAGTAGTGAATACTCTTGCCACAGCAAGAACTAAAACTCCGGCCACAGTTTCAGGAGGCAGTCATTTTGACCACTGCGTAATCGACCCCACATTACTCAAGATCACATTCGCTTGTGAGCAGCGCTATGACTGTCACATCGCCTTAAAAGATGACGCAGTAACTGTTCCGTTAACTCCAATCGATGAACTTCCATCTCTGTTCATAATGCATTTCTCCATATGAGAAACAATAGCCGCATATATAAACAGATGGTACCTGTGAAATACTCTGAAACAAATACAGCAGAGATTTTTGGTAACTATTTTATTCCGTGCTGGGAACTTGTTAAAAAAATAGCGGAAAATTGCACTGCGAACTGGCAATCGTGTTCAAGCTCATTGGGGCAAAAGACTTGAATGTATTTCAAAAACTGCTCCTTCAATGTTTTCAATCAAATGGAACATTTGTTTAAGTATCTTACGCGATCTTCTCAAGGGTGGTTTGAAGTAAACTAAATTATTCTCATAGGTTTCTAAAATGAGATTATCTAGAGCATTGCATTCGTCTGTGGGCGATATATTATTGTTCGGGGGGTTTCCCTTATTATTCCGGGTTGGTAAAACAATTACGGTCACCAATTTACGTATTGTGTTATCAAAACTGTTTTGATAATGTTGGCATAGAATCTTGGCTGCAGATTTCGAATCAATACATTTAGTGAGTAAATGAGACATACGTAACTAAAAATATTACGTTACGCATATATGAAGTACATATCCGGCAAGTTGGAACTAGAGAAATAAAGAGCAGTTTTTATGGTGTTTAACACCAATTATTAAATGGATTGTTGGAATACAGCTCAACAGACTAGAATGAAATCACTCGCTTTCTTTTTTATTAAGATGTCTTTTCCTAAAAGTTTGAGATCGAATAGCAAGAATTTGCACACTCTACTTCAGTTTTGGTAAAAAGCCAAACGAAACATTGTTTTGTTAAATTATGTCTTTTCTGAGTAGCTGACAAAATCACGCTGAAAAGTAATATAAAATCTGAAAGGCCAGTATTTGTTTAGTAAACGTTTGCCGTCACAAAGTGGTGATCGGTTGAATAAATCTGTAGTTGATTGTATTTAAGACTTCCTCGGGGATATTCCATTAGGAAATTTTAGATTCTTATTTGCTTATCAGAAATCGACTAAACGACAGGAAAACGTGACAGTTAAGAAACGCAACTTACCGTTTTGTAACCTCAGACAGATATTTAAACTATCTTCTGACATTTACTGATGATAGGCTTGAATCTCTGAAATGCCCGATAATGAAGAACACCATCAAGGTCAGAACAGTCGTCTACCACTTCGCCACTGACTAATTGTTTACGCGGTTTTCCTATATCCCATGTCATATTGTTGATACTTTGTTGTTGTAACGCTGTGTTTTTTCAACATTTGTATGATTTTCCTCCACGAAGGCCAGCATTCACGTGATATTAGAAAAAGTCACATATCGACTCGGTGAACCTGAGCACTTGACTTTGCCCTCGTGTCAATCACAAATTCAACGAAAATCTGGGACTATTTTAAAACTATATGAAAGAAGTAAGTGCCATTATGGATTGTGGACTTTATTCGTCCACGGTCCGTTGGTTGAAAATGTGACTTTGTATACTTGAAATCATAATGTAGCGAGCCTATTGGGTTCACGATCAAGATAAGTAACAGCACATTTTGTTGCAAGGACACCCTAACTGCAAAGAAGCTCAGTTAGCCTTATACTCCAAAACTCATATTTTCCTAAAGGATATGACGCAATCTAAATTCGTACATAAATGTGGTTTTCATATTGTCAGTGAAGAGCTTTTGGTTCAAATTGAGGGAGAGAGAAACAGGACGGATCTAATATGTTTGATTTTATTAATCGTTAGTAGTGGTTCCCATGCCAGTGACCGAAATTTTTCTCCTCGCAGTTTATTAGTTCTTCTAACAGTTGACTATGCATTTATTCACTCTCATTCAAATAGTGACCGACAGTGAATGTTAGCATATCGGTTGGTATTTTCTGAACCAAGCTATTTCTCCCTAATATCTGAACTGACTTTGTTGGTAGATGCTAGCTCCAGCAGAACTCCCAAGCAACATCCACTCCACGAGCACGATACAAATCTGTATGAAGAAACCCTGTCGGATTTCTGCTCCAGTTCCATATAAGTGGATATATCACGATTATGTCCATGGACGGCTACCGTGAGCGCGTCACGTGTAAGAAATGTGGGTTGTAGAAACAGTTGTAATTAGAGAAACGTTATTTCTGGGGTATATAAGTCATCAAAAAGGCATCCTGACTTACATATTCAGTTTGACGAAATCGGAACTACTGAGTAACACAGTCTTGTTTATCAGAGCGTTTAGTCAGGCGTAACAATTAGGCACATCTGAAGACATGCTATAAAAGGGCCGTTTTCAAAATGATAATATATTAGTGAATACGTTGACATTACAGTTTAAAAAATATTGCACCGTGTTGGTGTACCAACAATTGGTTTTTACTGCTGAATATTTTCACTGATTACATAATGTTGAGTTATTCTTATCAGAACAAATAGCTTGGTCAAAGGATAACTGTCAAACTCGCCGTATGTAATTGGACGCGAATACAACTGCTGCTATTCCAGCTATGAGATTGTTGGATTGCACCATCCGTTCAGGCACATTTGTTCGTTCAGGCATTCGTTCAGGCATATTTGAGTACGGACCTGCTGCTGGAAGTGGAAGTCTAAGAAAACCGTACAACAGACAACACAGGCTGATGCTACTGTTGGTGAAAAATGATAATTTTTCACTCCGGCTTCTTTTAAGTAAACTACGTCAATTTTGTTACATTATACGAACACCATGATAGTTATTGACTAAACACTGCTTAGGACGCCGATGATATTATAATTTTGCATCCAGTTTGAACCGTCGGTACATTTACAATTCATGACTGAAATTATAAGAAGTCAATGGCACAACTTCTGCACTCCAAAAGGTGAACATCATTATAGGGTGATAGGCGTTTTTTATAAAGCCACCAAAATTATGCAATCTATTAAAACAAACCAGGGAAAGCAACTGATGAACAACACATCTACTGTAACACTACAACCACTGGTGGGCAGATTAGGTAGGGTTTTATAGTGAAAGGTCGCGAACTGTAAACATGTAAAGACAACCTTCCGATTTCAGCGAAAATACCTTTGAGTGCACGTGTAACTATTCGGGATAAAAGTCATTTTAAAATGTACACTTGGTCGTAGGCTTTGCATTCAGACAAGTCTTTCGGCTAGCACACTTGAAAAAGGAAGAAATAAAATCGAGTCATTATTAATATTACGCAAATTTTTATATATAACTTGGCTGACTTGAAGCCGCTTTGCTAATTATTTGAAAAGACAACCTCATTCCTCTTTCGTTGCCCGTTTGCTTGAATGCACACATCGAATAACTGGTATGCTGACCGATGGCCAATGATCATGAAGGTATCCACAATGTGCACTTCAAGTTATTAACCATCTAGTAGGTCTGGTTTCACTGGCCAATTGATTGACTGGCGTTACTGTGCAACGTATCACTTGACTTCCATCCGTGAAGTAGGCTTCTGATCCAAAACTACTGCCTGGTTTTCTGGTGACATGACGTTATTATTTCCGTTCCAATATAGTAATCAGCGTATATCATTGTTCGATCATTTCATTCTGGAAGCACTGTTAGATTCATCTGTCTTTGTTGGTTGACTTGGATTAGTATCTGCTATGGTCGATCACTGGCTGCATTGCTTGCTGTGCCAGATATAAACTTTATCAATAGATTGCTTTAGGATAAATTCTGTTACGTAACACTAATTGCAGTTGACAACCGACATATGGAAAATAAATGTCAAACTCATCGCGCTTGATGTTTGTGAAATTATACATTCCTCAGTTACTAGCAACAAATCAAATTTTCCGACAAAATCTGTATGCTTCTGGAGAGCATGAGGCGTTAAGGTACCACAGTAGACCAGTTAAACCCTATGAAGTCTGGTTGGAGATACTGGAGGCTTGTAGTGGTCTGATATTAAATTCTAAGCTACAGTTTGCTTGTAATGAAACGTCTGAAATGTTCAGCTCTTGTTGTTTCAAGCCTTACAAAAAACAGGCTCAGATGGAGCTACACAGTTCGTGTTACCAACAGGAAAACAGAGTTATCTGTAGAAAAAAATTGACTGACATCAAGTTTGTTGAGTTTACTCATGTTCGGTAGTTCACTTCATTTATTTCACACGGAACATGTGACACTGCGGGGCTTATAAGGTTACTGGTCGTACATTCAAATCCAAAAATTCTTCAAGAACTTACAAATTCATCAGTGAGGACCCACAGGTTTGTAAGTCTGCACATACTGCAGAAAGGTACATACTGAAGGGTTTTGTGTTTTGGTGTACGACGAGTAAATTCCGTTGAATCTGTGTATAATGGAACGGATAATAGAATGAACATAGACGAAAGAGGATGTGCAGAAAATGATCGATGTGTTGATATGACAGCTGTGTTCACAGAGAGATGCTGGATTTTGGTAGCAAACTAGGAATGATTTCAAAAAACCCATAACGCTGGTTTATCTTTGTGTGTACTAAGCGAGTAGATCTGCTAAATTCTGAAGGTGCGATTGAATTAAAGTAACCAATTGACTGCAAATAATAGCCGTGTTCTAGTTCTCCAGAGAAGATGGTCGATTTTGATTAGACAAGTTACAGACGTTACGTGTGAATGCATCCAGCACCACATGCAAGGTACATTTTCCGGTTTTTCGATTATCGAGTCAAGACAATAACGTTCAGTAAAAATATACACGAATGACAAACACCGGAATGTCTGGATCAGCTCAAGAAGCATGGCTGTATATTGTCGGTAACTTTATTTTTTGTCTAAATGTTTTGAGCATTTTGAAAGCAAGTTAGAAAGCTTTAAATGAACGACGTGAAGTGTGTGAAGGGCGAGCGAAGAAGATCAAACGTGAAAGCTGCAGTAATTCTATTAAACATTCAAGAAAAACCAGAGGTGAGGGAAATAGTGAATACACGTAGAATAGGTCTGAATCTACAGTCTGCCTTTATTATAAAACCGATGAACTGACTATTGTTTTCGAATGTCTTTTGAGCGATTTTAATTGTCTGATTGAGTATAGTGCTCAGACACGCCATGGCACTATCATCGTTAAATAAAGGTTGGATCATAAGTGATTTCATTCGTGCTTCTGAAAGTTCATAACGTTTTAATCCTACTTTCAACGGTAGAAATTTCTAGTCAGAAATTCACACAAGTTCAATCACAAATATATCTTCCAGCTTATTGTAATGGCAACTTGTCTGATCTTGTAGTTCAGCAAAGCATGTGATTTCTTTTCTCAAATAATACACGTAACTATGTGAGCTAGCAAACATTGATCGGTCTTAGCATGTATAAAGAATTCAATTGGACAAACCTGGCCGTACAAGATAAACAATTGATCTACTGAATACTACAAGCAACAAAAACGGGCAGATCAAGGAATAGTGACAGTCAGACAAAGTATCTAATTTATTATGAGTGAAACTTTGGTGAAGCAAATCAGTGACATATTAAGTCTGGTGAACTAATTACTAAGACAAAGTTTGGGAATTGACGTGATTGATATGTTCGTATGGCGCTTCCTATATGTCTATACATTAACCTATGAAAACCCAGAATCATGATTGTTTGATGCTACTGCTCCCATTTCTTTGGCCTCAATTTGGGAAATTAGGAATGTTTGTTTAGCACCGAAACGTAAGAAGATACCTAAAACTGCAAAGTGGACACGACTACGAATTCGCCATAAACTGCTCCACCTGAAACATTGGAAATGGACAATAAACACGAGCCTGCAGACAACTGATGCTTACGAAGAAAGAAATACAAGGATTCTTGCTTGTCAATCAATTCATTCAGATCATTAGAAACTACAAATTAATAACTTTCTACACGGAACTTAAAGCGATGAGAGGCAACTTTGTAGAAACTGACGTTTGCGGAGGATGTGGAAAGATGTGAACCGTCCTGGATTATTTGTAAAATGGGGCAATATCGTTTGTGACACAAACAGAGCGTTCGGAAAGTTTGTGTTTTCACCTAGGAATCAGGAACCAAAATAGCAGTTATTTGGTAAGTAGATGCTGCAAGTATACCTCCAAAATCACGAAAGTTGTTATCAGAGACAAATTGATATTGTGTTTCCTTTATTCAGTAAGGACAAAGCAAATGCTGTACGCTGCTCAACTGATGCTTACTGAATGCATCGGAATTCGTGAAATCAAAGAGACATGTGGGTGAAGAATTGCGTCTTTAATTGCAAATCACTGCTCGATGTTAAGCGCCAAGATCAGAGACAAAAAAGCAAATGTACCGGGGTCATACCGCTTTTGACAGACCAGACAACCTCGCCAGAAAAAAATCATGAGTAGCCAAGAATTTGGTTTATTTCCATTTGAACATCACCCACAATTGATCGCAGCTTTCTCATTCCCATAGACCTTCCAGTAGGCCCCTTCCGAAAATTGTGGATGATATTCAATCTGTATGAAAATCAAAATTCCTACAACTCATCAGTAATCAAATACCACCCAACAAGACAATGATTTCTGTGATTTCAACTTGAAAAGAAGTCTTAGTCGAGGGATCCTCAACTGCAGTTAACTGAGAGTATTTGTATCTCCTCTCGGGCAACCTGATCACTACTCACAAGCGAAAGTGGTCGATTGTTCACATACGATAATTTGGTCGTGCTAAATGTAATGTGAATGGCGCAGTGGTAAACACGGTTGCTTCACGAAAGCGTGGCCAGAGTTCTAGTCCCAGCGATGGCAAGGATGTGCATTATTGACGAGCTCTAATAAAAGCGAAACTCGAGTCTAGTGCTTCTTTTCGAAAAGGGTTGATTGGAAAGTCTGTGGGAAGGCGAGAGCTGCGATCAACTGTGGGTGATGTTCAACTTGAAAGATATAAACTTGTTCAGCATGTGGAACGACGTTTGTAAAAAACCAGACTAGCAATCAATTCGCAAAATAAAACTTCTGTTTAACCATCTTACGAGGTCAAAATTTTGTGGCAACTGTGAAAACTCAAACGAGAGTCATTTGAGCAATAAGTACTTAATAGGTTACTTTGGCGAATGTACTACGAAAATTGGACTAACTGCAGGTAGATTTATTGTGGCGTTTTTGACAACTTGAATTCCTGTTATTTGTCTACGTTTGTGACTCCTGTTGGACGTTTTACTTTCAAACTGGTAAAGTTCAGCGAAATGTTTGATAAACATTCAGTGCATGCATATGGTAAACCGGAAGGGGTCTTGTAGCCCACGGATTGTGTTAGTTTTTGAGTCGTTTACGTTTACTGAGATCTAAAAGCATCTCTTGCACATCGTACTGATCAATAAATTTGTCGGACGCGCAATAACGTGGGGCTTTGGGAAAAGAAAGTCACTTTTCACGGTGGTCTGTGAAAGTTAGGTAGGTTAAAAATGTGCACCGGAAGAACAAATTCTTATCAACATGATGTCACGTTGTGAAGATATGTCAACAGTGCCCTTATTGATTAGTATAGTCAATTAAGCGTCCATTCGTTTCAAGACTGTGCGCAAATCAGACACTAAATGAATCATCGTGAAGGTGAGTTGCAGATCAATAGTTAACATTCAACGAAATTCTAAAACTGTTGGTTGGGTCTTAATAAAGATTTACAATAACCCAGCGCTGGTTATTTCCAGTGACAGCGGTACAAACAGTTTGGGGACAGTGTCGTTACAAAAAGGAAAATTATTGCGTCGTCACAGCAGAAGTCTTCAGCTCCCGAGCAAAATATGGGGAAGCTGTGACGACACTTGCCTTGAAGTAATTTTGTTTTTAGGGCAATGGTTCATATGTCCCACCAAAGTTTTGTCCGCTCTATGAGAATGCCACTATCCACTGCAACAAGGAAGCTGGACACAATAACAATCTAAGTGTCAGAATATTTGGTCCGATTGATTTTTCTGTCGAGTACTCATTTACAGATTATTGGTGTGCTCTTCATAAATTTTAAATGAGATTCCTCATCTGAATAGTTTTCTAGGTATATTTTAAGAGCAGAAGGAAGATATATCGCCAGCTGTCAACAGGACGTTTACTCTCATTAGTAGCAAATGTAAAACATGTGGGTGATGTGTGACTTGTTTAGGTCTGTTATGTATAACTTTTACGCCTGACGTTTGCGACTGATGTGAACAAACAAAACGTTAACGTTGTAATGTGTGTTCATTTTGATCTGGTGAAATTGTTGCCTTCGAATGCATTATGATAAAAACCACCATTGTCACACAGTACGAATGAAACAACGACTCAGTATGCAACAATACGTTAACCACAAACGGATGGCCATGAGATACGAGGTCAATGCCAGAAAACTAAAGGCCTTCTTTAACCATATGAGCAGTTCATTCTTGAAGGTTGCTGACTAGTCGAGTGTGAAAGATTTATCATTGCCGGAATGTTTCAGCATAAAAGTTTGAACACTGTACATCTGGAGCATGCATAAGTAAATAGCTACATTCATGGAGCTGATGAACTTTCACGTTGGCTTCATCTGTCAACAGACGATACAAGTGTTTCAAACCGCCCCGGAGCTTTAATAAATAATATCGGTGTGTGTTACACAGACGATTTCTGTTTCGTGAAATAGACAAATTCTACCGCTTATATGGCGACTATAAATAAATTCCGAAATCGGTTCACGCGATTTAACCTACTTGAGATTTTCGTCTCAGGAAAAGAACTTTCGTTTATTTGTGCAGAGTTGAAGACACTAGGCTAAAAGTTGAGGGTTAAGCATCAAACAAGCTGTACGTGCTGAAATTGTTGAAGGAATAAGGTGAAAGTCAAGGTTAAGATTCTAATGGAACTATTGCAGCGTATACTTTTGTTCTGTAATAAGCTATATTTGATTTCGCCTGAAAAATAATTGCACCGTTTAACTTAGGGAATGCTTTGAAGGTGAACACCCACCCTTTTACCGATAAGCTAAACATTTGGGAGAAAATAAATCGCAAGCTGAAGTGAGCAGCAGCATGAAATGACCACTAACAAGGTGAGATAATAATAAAACAAAGAAGACTGCCAATTTTTGGTTATACAGTGCCCACTAATGTGTTGATACTATGTATTCTAGGTAATTCATGCTATGAGTAGAAGGTGTAGATGAGGTGGACATGTGGTTATCGTAAAATGATCCGAATACCAGAGCGGTAATAATCAGAAGGAACCAAACTTATTAGAAATAGTATGTACTGCCATCTCATAATGCTTGGATCGATATTAGGAGCTGGGATGTCCCGGTGTACGACATCAAGGAGGATGATAAAGTATTGATCTGAACGAATTTCTTGGCAAGAGTTCAAGAGATACTGCAGAAAATGAAATTTGATGCTCAGGTTAACCAGAAAGCTAATGAGATAAACGATCAGGATGACACCTATGGGCAGCCTTCAGGTTCTTATGTTGAACTACTGGAGGGCACCAGTTGTGTGAGTGCTCCTTCATTTAGACACAAACGAAACCAAGAGTGTCTGATAACGATACGGTCTTGACCAAACGCTATTTTCGTCAACTAACGTTGATGTCCAGCAGGCATTCAACCGATATAAGTATACCAAACAGACTCAACAAATCAGTCAGTTCTGAATTGCACTTTGACTAACCGATTAACGGCTAAACAGTATGATGCATTGATTACGTAAAAGTTTTATAAATTCAGGCCTATGAAATTTCGGTAACTAAGACTTAAAGAGTATAGTAAAAGTTTATAACCTTGTTTGGTGGTATAATGAAATGCGAATCAGTAATATCACTGTGAGTGATATTCGAAAACCTACGGTTCAACGTACTCAATTTTTGTTTTCTGCAAGAATGTCTCTAAAAACCACGTTTTACTCAATGTGTATTATGTTGAATTTTTTAGTGAAATGATATTCACAACACTCTTGTCTGGTGTAACAAGAGAAACATTCGGATTCTGTTCTGGATTTGTAACGCGCATTTGCGGACACTGGTTGAAATACCTGGTTCACTTAACCTGCGCATACTGTATGACTGACAGTCAATGACTTGTGTTGAATATTCATTTGAATGCTTTGTTTTCGAAAAGAACTCGATTTATGTTTCACATTCTAATCGTCCTTTTCATGCAATGTGTGCAACATATCTTGGAATCAAGTAACAGCATCACAACACCACAACACAACTAATTGACATATTCAGATAAATTAACAAATACCCAAATGGTTGACTAGAAAATGCTGATCGATCGCGGTATGCATAGACGCAAAGAAAATCTCCCTCGAATTCGTTTGACAATCGGTACGCTCATGAAAAATTAGGTAGTTCACGTTCTAAGTCTGCGACATTTACAAAATGTAATAAATTTATGTAGAATTTTGCACACATGCGAACATATCGTATCGACAAACTTCAAGCTAGTTCATACTGTAGAGTATTTGAGTTATTTTTTCTAGTGGTCTCTTTTGTTTAGGCAACCTAAGAAGAGCTATTTAAGTGAGAACATCCTGCACCGCCAAAGTTATGGTAACCAGTCTGCGCTACTCAATGGTAAATAGTTGAAGACTGTTTTTTAAAAGGTGTCCTAACATCAATGCGATAGGTGTGATAGCCAGCTAACTTGATTCGTTAGCGTAACGAACGGTATGTTACGGATGGATAGGGACATTGTATGATCCTCGGGCAGGTCCATCTCAATTTTGTGTTTAGTAATCACGAGTAAATTGTGGTCACCGATTGCAGAATATGATCAACCACAAACATACATCCTTCAGCTGCATCGCCTTCGCCCCCTACAGGCCGAAACCAGTCAACCATTTGTAGATTAACTGCACATTAGGGAGCATCTGCTTGGCTCCAAAAAGATTTGATGGGTTTTTTGCGTAATTGGTGTACAACTGTTTTGATCTACTAAACAAACCAAATTCTTGTTTTCTTGTTTCAACAGCTGTTTGAAAAGTACAAAGCATTTGTCTCACCCCACGGTACCTGCTGCTGGACTTCTTAAAATGATTGTACTTACAGGTTAAGATGGCTACCGCAGATTGGTCTATATGAGAAAAAAGCCAAACGTCATCCATGATCCGGTCGCATGTTTGAAACCGTATACTCAGTCATTGACCTGGACGCTTTCAATACATAATTCCTAATGAGTAGGAGTTGCACGTTGCAAGGGGTTATCAATCAACAGCATCAAATCATTCCTGGGCATCTGCAGTTAATCCGTTTTGACGATTCGTCGGTCTTGATAACCGAGTATGAGGTTAAAAAGTCGTAATAACCTAACTCGGATACGCAATAGTCAATGTATTCGTGCATCCATGAGACCAATTTATGTTTCTTGGTCTACTATAGTTCCCTGATAATATTGCCAAGTATGCTTACGCTTCCTGGAAGAACGATGTTTTATGCATGTTAATAACACACAAATAGTGTTCTTTGATTTAATTGGTAAAATTACTGTAGGAAATCACTTGTCTGTAACTGCTAAAGCCATACAACTGCTGAACTTCTCGTTGCTAATTCGTTAGGTGCTAACCTTCTAACAGTCATACCCCAAATATATTCGACAAACAGTTGATAATCCTTCTGGTACTGAGGATAAACCAACGTGATCGGTTGGCATATAGACGGGAAGTTCATCTATGAAGCAACAAATGAAAAACTGACCACCAGAGTTCTGAAAAGACAGTAATATTGATGATGTGGGATTGAGTTATGCGACATAAAACAATGTCGGTTGCCTGCACATCAGGGAATAAGCCAATTTCCCTTAAATACCCAGATTGTGTGGACGCAGTTAGCGCGCAATTCCAATTGCTCCTGATGCATTGCAGATGAGGCGGAAAGAATGAGATCCAGCGTACTGAATGCAATAATGATCTGTCCAAGATTTAAGTGAATGTGACCCGTAATTACCACATCAAAAGCTAATAACATGTATTAGAACTGACCACAACCAGTTTTCTGCATTAATGCACCGCATATGCTAATGATGCTGTGGCGCCAGTGCTACTTCTTGACATCTATTGGAATGGGAAATCACCAACTACTGGACAACAAAGTGTATGGTCCTAACAATCGGTCGGGGGTTTGTTTGATGTGTAATAAACACCGCTTGTATTCGCTGGTGAGCCTGGTGTTTTGGTTAGAAAAGGACTGATTGAAATTTATGTCTCATAGTAAAAACCGTGACCAAAATTTAGGTTAGTTAGAAGAAGATAGGTATGTGATTGCCGCAGGGTCGGTTTTAGGTGAGGAAACGGACATCTTAACAAAGAGAAAAAAACGTCATGTGTCACCCTAGAGGTGGTCAAAAATGACATGCCCAAATATATTTAGTCTAGCTAAAAAATAACTTGCACTTACAATTCATCTCATCAGCTATCAAAAAGGGGTGTTTCCTTTCGTTAATAATCTGTTTATTTTTGTTAGGGACAGTATGACCATCTACCCTATAGAGTCTTGGTGATTAGAGCATAATTTACCGCTCCATTCGTGGGCCATTCTTTGTACTAGAGTTGACCGTACCTCGTCTGTCGACGAGTTCGTCTGCGCAAATCGCTGACATATCAGCAGTTTATTGTTGGATCACACTAGTTCACGTGAATGACAGAAGGTTGCTTCCCATTATTCCACCCAACATAATCATAATCCAAGCGTTTTATTGGACCGTCAGTCTATCGTCGGAAGACGTAGATACCTTTCGGATAGAAACGCGCACAGAATTTGTTCGTCCTTCGGAAAATATCCGCGCTAAATTGAGTAAGAATTAAGTCAAGCAGTTTGAGCGTCGTCTTCAACATGTTTTTAATAAATGGACTGAAACGTACGTAGCGGTTTGCACCACGCACTATCAATGAGTCACAACGTTTGTTTTGATAATGCTCGAGTGATTAATAAGAGATTACCTTCCCATGCAGAGCGATGCTTTGCTGAAGCTATCTCCATTATTATCGAACATGCATACGTCAAACAAAGTGCTAACAAACCCCTGTACACAATGTAGCGCGAACTAATAAACAACACCAGCTACGGGCGTTCCTTGTCTTTATTACTCCCGCTGCCACGTAATGAACAATGGATTCCACCATTCCGCTCATGTGCGTTGCAACCACAGCAAAACAGATGTGACCTCTGTTGCTTTGTTATTATAGTTTCAACTACGATGTTGTTGAGTAAGGTCATCTGAAGCGATTGGAATGTTGATTATTCAGCCTTCATTTCCAAAGTTGATTGATTGGGCAGGATCTCCCTACCATGCCAGTATAAGGTAGAATTTGAAAAGAGAACTGCTTGGTTATTTTCCTACTGTTTGAATCCACTCCACAATTGCTTTAGTTTCCGGACGAATTGCATAAATATCCTACTACTTCAACAAGACCTGCGCTGAGGATAATCCTTGTGCCCATAACACTTTCCTTACTGGTTTCCGTGTCAAGCATAAGAATGTATCTTTTGTGTAAAAACCATTCGTTTTAGGACAGTAGAATTTCTCCATTGCATTCTTAGGCTGTGGAAGTGATTTGTGATTGGTCTAGTGGAGTCATATTTTGTGGCCTTTTTGATTGCGACTGCACCCATTGGCTGCTACGATACGGTGATGTCCGAGAGAACACTTGAGTTATCAAAACCGTCGAATCGGGGCATAGAGTCCAGCCCATAGGCGACAGAGTGCACGAACCAATGAATTTCGTCAATAATCCTGTGACCTTCAACATAGGTACGGTCAAGTTTTAGTATTTCAAAATCAGCCATGTGTGACAGATGCAAGTATAACCGCATCATTTCCCGACACGCGCCGGCGCATTATTTGAGCTTTTGATTGACACAGGGTAGTTCGCCCAAATGGAGTCATTTGCAAGACCGCATATAAACGGTTCCAAGTCTATTGCATCAGTTACTAATCGCAACCCCAGAGAGGACATATACGTGAAATTTCGAATGAATCGGAAATCAAAATGATACTGGAATGGATCTCCACGAACCAGATAATGAGTGGTGTGGTTGAAAATGCGTACAAAACCAAAGGTAGCGAAAGAAGTATCTACAACTACTATCAATGAATATTTCACTGGGCGGCTCATCACCGTGAAGAGGCTGTGCCAAATTTCCGTTAGTACCAGAACCAATGAGAACCGGAAGGTACGGCTTCATTTGGTTTATCGATTGTTGGAGTGATGTGCGATGTCCGAGACTCGTTGCTGGATTCATGAGACGGACTTCAAATTGTTTTTCCTAAGGTCGGTGGGACGTTCTTTGAAGAAAATGAAAGCATGCACTTCTGTCACTAACCGCAGTGTCCTACACTTAAATGTGATCAGAGCACTGACAAAAAGTTTTATTACGACCTATACGGTGGGAAAGGGTGCCTATAACAGTAATGACTGTAGACAGTGGTCCCGTGCTCTGATTGACAAACTGAAGATCGACGCAGCTATGTCGGAAGTAGTGGTAATTTGTGACAACACTCCTTGCTATACTGATTTGGAAAGTATCTTTTCCGAAGATGCTTATCAAGGAAAGCAGTTATTGCTGATAAAACTGTATTCGCTTATGCAGAATCCCATGGAATTCAAGCAATGCGATTGCAAGGAAAGCATACTAAACAGAAATTACAGTTAAACCGTGAAAGTTTCAGCAAAGAGTGATCTAAGTAAGCACCAGGTAGAAATTTCGAGTTGGTCACAATTGGGTGGAAATACCGACACTTCCGGATACATGTTTTATTTGAGGGCTCTATCGACTTTCTCATGTGCACTGTTTCAAGAATGACTGTTGAAGTATTCGTAGGCTGAAACTGTATCGCCAAATTCAAACGAAGATTGCAGTGAAGTATTTATATGCCAATAATGAACGACTGCATGACTATTTACATTGTGCGATTGCTTGTGACGACTGACTTCTCCAGTGAATAAACAGGTTCCGAATGATGGTAACATAGTTGAAAATAAACTGCCACTCGAATAGATGGAATCACGAATGGCTACCCGCTCTGTGGTTAATTAACAACAAAGTGATTCAATAAAACAAAATTCATCGGACGTGACACAGTGAGTACAACTGAAGCTGCTTAGTAAATATAAGGGTCACAAAGTGGACGAAATGTTTCAGCTCATTTACGTAGAAGTTCACAATAGGACTAACGGATTTGATGAGGATAGCCACAGACTGGAAGAAGTTGATAATGCTTAAGAATGTGTGCGTGTTGGACGATCTAGAAAGAAAACAGAAAATTTTAGATGACTTCAGAAGAACCAGCGTTAGAAAGTTAACCGTATAAAGACTGTCGATGATAAATTGTTAGAGAAAACCAGGCGAACAAGATAACCAACCACATCCTGCCAAGCACACTGCAAATTCACGTCAGCGGTCGGAAAACAAGCGTAAACTAATTGCAGTTGAGAGATTAGATTTGTCAAAAAGTGGCTGTAGAATCTGTCAGCATTCACGGCTAAATGCAGTCTATCGTGACAGCTGTAAATCTATTGCTCTGGACAGAACAAGACAGAATGTTGAAGATTTACTCAGATAAAACTGGTTCTGTACGTAAATCAAGAATGGATAGCCAAGTGTACAAATTACATCCAAGCGGACTAAGAACATGTTAATCGTCAGCAGTTATCGGTCAATAATGCGGTGGCGCAAACAGTTCAATGGGGCGGTCAGAGATCAACAAAGGAGAATTTAAGCACAAGTTCGTAGTATCAATTCAAAATGTGTTATATGTAACAATGTGAGAAAATTTTGGCCAATATTTAATATAACCAACATATGTGGACCTGTCTAAAAGACCTACAATACGATAATTAGTCCAGTGAGATACAGGTATAGAAACAGATGGAGGTAACATTGTACAGGGGAGCTGTAGTATCGCTGCCACTATGTGAGAGAGCCGTGGTTCAAACCCTCAGGCTGATGTTTTGCTAACGCACCTCACTTTTCACTTATAGTAGTCTGAACATATGCTTCATTGATTCTGGCCAGAATCAGCGGTGACTTTATTGGTTCCAACGCCCAAGATTCAGCTTGATGTTCGGAACTTTTGCATCAGGTCTGTCCATAAATTTACTTTAGACAGACTGATGAAATATTGCAGAACTGACACACCCAGAGGCAAAACAGACTGTTTTTCATTTACGGCACTTGATATATTGTTGACAAATTGTTGTACTAGTTAAGCTGTACTCGAATATATTGTGTAACGAGTGGTGAGGGTCGTGGAACATCTGCTATCATTTAGATGAAGTCTCATCTGATATGCTGACGCTGCACAGAAGTTGCTTTAAGGAGAAGCTCGGTGGAATGACAGATGAATAACATAGTCAGTTTGAGGAAAAGCAAACAACAATAACAAAATCCGTGAAAGAATTACCGGGGATTTCAGTTGATCAACTGATATTTCATATAGATTGAACATCACCCATAATTGATCGCAGCTGTTGCATTCTCACAGAATTTCCAGTCGGCTCCTTTCGAATAGAAGCACTAGACTCGAGTTTCACTCGTATTAGAGCTTGCCAGTAGTGCATACCCTTGCCACTGCCGGAAATAGACTTCCAGCTACGCTATTCCGAGGCAACCTTGTCTACCACTGCTAATCCGTCTGGCCTACTTGACCTGCTCGGTCTCTGGATAAGTAGTTCCGCGCTCAGTGAGGGAATGGACGTGTGCATAAAAATAGCAGTCATTGGTTTGTTAGTTGATTAGACTTTGGTCGATGTCTCGAGTCCTCATAGGATCGTTTATTTCACAGTATAATGTGTCATTTAATAGGTTCAACATGGACATGTGATGCACACGCAGGCTTTCTTGATATTAGAAGTTGCACTGATTATATCTATCTATCTATCTATATATATATATATAGTTTTTCGTTTAACCGTTGTTGCTGAAACAGTTGTAGCAAGTTGTTCAGCAAAACCGTTCCCACCAAATTAGGCAGGTCAGCAACGTGTTCTATTGCCCGGTGTGACTGTATGATGAAAATTTAACGAGAAATGTCCCAAAACATCTCGGCTTCCGGTGGTACTCTTCGTAGGTATTAGATCTCTCCCCTCGATTAAAATTCTGTTGAGATGCGTTCACGTGTTCTGATGTTTTCGGGTTACTGCCTTTGCTCGGTAAAATGCTAATCGATATTGAGTAGGCCGTTAGCATTAGGTCACGTCGTCTATATACAGAAAGCCTGCAAATCGTGTTAAACATGAAGGCTGTTTCGTATGAGGTGTACTTTGATGTTTCGACCTGCGAAGGTTTATTACACTAGCCGATTGGCCGTGATTGGAATTTTATCGATACTGGTGGACTTCTGCAGTTCGGTAGTCGCAAGTAATACCCTAGCGCCAATTCAAAAACTGCACTAGTTACCACTAACTACTCAACGCGATATAAGAAACGTAGTCGGATCATCAACTCTTACAATCTGTAACATTGCAATAAGCAGGTGTAACCTGTCCCTGATAGAACAACCAATAAATTTGAAATCTTTGAGTGAGCAGGCAGAACGCTTGCACCATGTGCTACGCGAGAACAGGCTCCTACTAAAAGAGTTGGTATCAAACAAATGCGGCTTCGTCAAATTGTACGGTATGATCACATGTAATCACCGGTTACCTGATACCTGAAACGTGCAGATCAACAAATATCTCATGAATTGGTGTTCAGCTTTGATACCAAAATTTCCGGTTTCTTCGTTTGCCGCATGAAAAACAGATAAAGGCCTTGAACTTGTTTTGTTCATCTCCTCGACCTTAATAATGTCATCCACGTTCATGAACCCAATTAATTGATCTGAGTTTCATGGCGTCACAACACTTGTGGAAACGTCAGTGACAGTGGATTCATTGCAAACCAGTATATTGCACGAACACTATCAAACTGCTCAGTGTCAGCTAGGAAACCCATGTGTATTAGCAAGCATAGCATGAATTTTCGAGATATATACCAGTTACAGTATAGAGGTGCATTTAGTCCTGTATATCCATGGCAAGTTGTCACTCCCGTCCAACCTACAATTCTTAGGGCAATGGAACCGTCACACATTCTCCGATCAAAGGGTTGACGCAAAGCAATTGAGTTCCCTTTGTTCGACTGATATTTGCCGATAATCCGAACATCCAATCTGTTTCACTGAAAGCTGATTTTAACGAAAGCAAAAGCACATCAATTAGCAAAGCAGGCAATTTTGAAGGTGCATTGCTTGTGTACCGAAATTTGGCAACATGTTTTGAACGTATTGCATCTCATTCTATGTAATCAGCCGAATATCTATCCCGGGCATAGCTAGCTAGCTTAGCACAACGTTAGTTAAACGTGTGCTGTTCCCATTGTCATCAGTTGTTCACCAGTCGTGAGAGAAGAATGCTGATTCGAAATGATTCTACAATTTGTAGTGGATGGCTCGAAAATATTTCTGATGTGCATTAATCGATAATCCCCTCATTCTGGGTTGCGGTTGACGGTTTCGTCAAGACGGCGCTGTTTCTCGACTGCACATGTACAGTTGTGAGGCAGAGTCTGCTAACATTCCGGTATAAAGAGTTTTCCGTTTCAAGAGAAATTAACCGAACGATCGCCCATTAATAATAGTTTGAATGATTTGCAAATCGGTAAACACTTGTAAGCCCTGAAACGTTCTGCTGTGCCAGTTTAGGGTAGGATATTTACTACACGGTTTATATTTCCCACGGTCATCAATCAAAAGTTACTTATACATGATAAACCGTTTCATCCTGGGAATCCCGGCAACTGCATTTTCCACCGGCAATCCTACATGAGAGTGGCATATTTCACGCATTCGGATATGACGTATACAGATAGGCATACGAACTAACGAAAGTGTTCATGTGTATCAAGTGGACAGCGACTTAACCCGCATACACAACCTGTCAGCTAGGTTTTGAAGATGGTTTACATTTCACAAGACAGCATCATTTGTAGTGTGTTCAGGACATTACAGTGAGATGTGAAAAACAGTTGAACAGCATATGTCATGCAAGCATTCTTAAGAAGTTAGAAGCCATATGTAACCGTAACTGTTCGAACCAATGAGCATATTTGACGCCAGGACACAAGTAGAACTCTGCAGTTCAGGTATATCAGTAGTAACAATTTTGGACCATGTAACATACACTCCCTTGAACAGGATGTTGATTGAGTGGCAACAGTGATCAGAATGTGGGACTGTAAACGAACAGAAACAAAATTTTCGTGAACAGTTTATCGGTCAATAAACTTGATAGTGATGTAGATTGCGCACGGCAAAATCAGCAATGATCTGGGACTCCGACGCTGTCGCGTGGTTTTCGGAACAAGGAAAAACATCATTGTCATTGAAACGTTCTCATATTTATTCACATTTATTAACAACTCCGCCTTCTCCACTCTCTAGTGTAACAATCTTGGGGTATGGATTTTGACATATGGACATTAATTCGCACTATTTTCAACTTTGGAGGATCCCGAACAGTAGTTTAACGGAAACTGAAATAAGCCATTTTTCATAAGCATACCAAATATAAATGATCGCAATTGATTCGACTACTATTAACTGATTGTTGCTGTGTGTTGACTGCTTTTCTCTTCTAGTGTAGGCTGTATCCCCTCATGAAATGCCTCCAGGGAGAATGGATATGAGATGGAAACAGCAAGAAAACTGTAAAATAATGAAGAACAACTGTTATTGATAGTTCTTTTTCAAGTCAATACAATCAACTCGGTGTCATCGAGAAGTCATAAGAAAAAGCGTTAAAAACACGAAGTGGCCTCGACACAGGGCGTCCCGATGAAACCAGCGCAATTGTGTTGGTTCGAGAACGAATTATCGAAAACAGTTGTTTGTCACTATTGAGCTCAAGGAAGTTTCCGATACAGAACTTTAAAACGGAAGCTCCCGCGCCGGGAGTCGAACCCGGGCCGCCTGGGTGAAAGCCAGGAATCCTAACCGCTAGACCACGCGCGACATGAGTGATTTAAACCGGCTCTATCCCATTTGTTAGGTCAATAAATCCAACAGACTGGTTCGAAAACGTTTGTCTTAATATAATATCATATCTACTCCTCATACACAACCACACAACTCAGGATGAACTCAATTTGAACAGAATGGTTACAGTATTTAACAGCTGTGCAGATGGACACACTTCAACAACGAGTCGTCAGCACTTCCACCAAACAATCGTCGCGAGTTGATGAAAGCTTGTGCAGTTAATCCAACTTCCATTTAGTTTGTTGTCAACGTCCTACTAACTGTTTTTGTTACACATGCAGTGTCAAATGCGATGCTGACGGACAATAGTCGTTCACAGACAGGTAGAATTTATCAGGGTGCTGTTCAGCATGTCGTACTGACAATGTATCATGCAAGTTCTAACTGACAAGCAGTCAGAGCGCAGTTTGGAGAAACACATACCGCAGCCATCACAAAACAGGTTGGATATATAGTTTTGTTGCGATATCGCGTTACCCACTCCCACTCCAGCATATAAGCGAGTAGCCAGCGTGTCAGCCGTAGATTGGTCCGTGCTGATCCAGGTGGGCCAAATCTAGAACTGTCAATCGCGTTGTGACGACCTCTGATGAAACGATATCACAACATACTGTCCAGAACGTGCGAAGTTCCTGTTAATGGAAGGGTTTTCTTAAAAACGAGGCCTTTCTAGATAATCGGTGTGTGGAGTTGTTCATTCCACTGAGATATCATTGAAGTGGAACTAAAAGGCAAGTGGAGACTGCGTCATCACACAGATCAAGTTTGAGTCCAATTCGGGAAGTTGGAAGAGCATTCAAATGAGCTGTCGATACCCTAGGAATATTACACCTGACCCGTAGACGTGTGTTTGTTATGATTGCAATTCGTCCAATTTCGCATCATTACCTGCGTTTGTCGGCATGCTTGTGTTTCCACTCCACGATCACACGCGGGTGGTCGGAGACTGAAATGATTTTCACTAAATTATCCCCGCGCTCGTTATCAAACATGCAGTTCCAACCGAGAGCACGAACCACACTGCACATATTTTCTACGATTTACGATTATTAAACTTAGACACTTTTCCTGGTATTCTAACGAATTGTGTTGACGGCATGACCATAACTCGACTGAGTAATCCAAATCGCGTGTTAACCGGCTGGAAATGATGAGTAGCCTGCTGCGTTTCCTCTGAATATTCTCTAATAACTTGAGCACAGTTCAATAGAATGTGTGGTTTAACATGGGGCTGTGCCAGTCAGGTAGAATCTATTGTGGAGCTAATTGTGCGTCAGTCACCATGGTTACTTCAGGAGGGTATATGTCGAAGCTCAAACTCCAGTTATTGTAGGAGAATTAACTGCTAATTAACCCTAATGAGAGTGAAACACGACGTACTTGCTACTATTCAGAGGGGTCCGATTAGAATTTGGATTGACATGCGAACACTGCAATCAACTGTGAGTGGTGGTTAACTTATCTTACAAAATCTCTGACCATATATTCGCTTACCTACGAATTTACATTCCAATCGTTCCGACTGTCCACACTGTAAAGTGTTTGGATTGGACAAGCCAATCAATACGAAGTCAACCAGTGATGCACAGTAGGCCGCGGTCACTCAGTGTGCTGTAAATCCACTCCCGATGAGACTCGGTGCTTTGAGTCAACAAGGTGCTACAGAATTGCACTGGAAATTAAATTAATCTCGCCCTAAGTCAGCCATGTAGGGTAGTGTTTACGTATCCTCTGAGAACGAGGCCTGGTTGTGTGACTGACGTAACCTGTTCAACAGCAGCATGTGAGAGAGTAAGCACAAAATGAGGTCACACATTTGATCAACGTATATTTGAGTCGTACCTAGACTATCGGGTTGGATCTGAACGAGATTCGCAGTTGTGTCTGACGGTAGGTCTTCTCAATTGCGTTAAGTAAACTACGAGGCACCAGTTCAACCAACGCCACGCCTTTGTAGTCTAGCGTCACGTAAACCAACCTGTTCTCCGCACATGGAGGCTAAACAGTCGGTTCTGTCAGTTCCACATGTAAATCCACGAAGTTTACAGGATAGGCGTTCACTTCGAAGGTGCACCGTAAAAACACCATTTCTGCCTCAATCATGTCATCAGTGCATGTATTCCTAGCTCTGTGTGTTAAACAACGAACGAAGTTGCTGTTCTTTCTGAGGATTGTGTAACTGAACAGTGAGTATCTTGCCGTTCCAAGTACCATTCGTGTGACTGTCTTTCTGAACGGAACTGTCCGCACGACGATTCAGTGCCACATCCAGGAAGGATACTTGCCCTTATTTCTCAACTTTGCGTGTGAAGTTGAGTGTAGGTTGTGATGTGTTCGCCTCAGTAAGTTGGCTATCCAGACCCACGGTTTCGTCAACTACACAGATGATATTGTTCTAGTACTTCTTGTAGAAAGTGCTATTGTTGATAATCCCACGAGGTGTTGTTCCTTCTAACATTGCCGTGGATGTATCCGCCAACAATTGGTCCAACCGTGATCCCATCATAACGCCGTCCTTTTAATGGTACATGATCACATCAATCTGGAATGCAAAATGATATCAGCTGCTTGGCTGTGTCTTCGGGCAAGCCAGCATTTGAACTTTCCGAATGAATATGGGCACAGAGTTAGTCAACGGATCTCACAGGTGATAGATTCATGAACGAAGGGCATATGTTGAGGAAACACCTTCATGTTTTCTACATAAAGAGACCGGATAGAACCGACAAACTCGAAAACCTCTTTCAGCTAATGAACTGCGATGTCCTTCCTAACGAGTCCTAGCAGCTCTGTTGGCCACTGTGCCATCGAATGATATGGAGTATTACACATGTCAGGAATCGGGTATAATGGCCATCCTTCCTTGTAAACCTTCGGCAAACCACACGGTCTGGAATCTATGACTCCATATTTCGTGGTTCGTTCGTTCAAATGCCACGGAGTCTATCAAGATCAGTGGCTTTAGGTTTCTTACAATCCTAGAGATGCTTTTCTCAATCATATCGTTTCTATCTCTTTCGTTTAACAAGTTGCTGAATTTAGACGAATCACTCAAGATATGAGTCACTTTCTGCAGTTAAGTCGACTGCATCACTCGGGGGCTCTGATACCATAATGGCAGAATTCAGGCTGCTTTTCAATTTGTTAGACTTCAAACCCGTTCGCTTTTTGACAATGTGTTGAACATATTTGTCGAACTAAACACGCTGTTCAGTTGTGAATGATTCTGCCTCAGCAACTCGTTGGCTCAAATTTATAGTCAGCCCATCGGTCTCCGTAAGGTGAATACCATATCCTCGCAAATTGACCCGTAATTTGCCACGATGATGAATAACCGCAAACGGACTGCTTGCCAGGTCACCTTTTACTTCCAATGAATTCATGGGAACTATTCGAAACGTTACATCAATATTTTCGATATTCTCGTAGAGATATTTACACTGATTGCCCATTTCATCATTTGACGATGAACTTCAAACATGACTTCACTTCATTATCTCCGGTTGCACCGAGATCTGCACGGTGTGGTAAATTCACGTTAGTGACATTGGACCAGCTAGAAAATTATCTGTTGTATCCGAAATGTATGGTCTGTCTACAGTGTTAACTGGATCTAGCGTACATCACTTGTTATCTCAGGTTTGTTGGCTGAAGATTTCTTGCATTTCCCCAAAGATCTCTACTGTATCCATTTCGTGTACTGGAACAACAGATTCTCTTTTACTCATCTTCTTCAGTTCACAACATGCGGAAGTTTTATATCCAAATTTTGTCTGGCATAACGCGTGCTACTGTGTTAGATCTGTTTACTTGTATTTTTACATTTTCGAATGTATCTGGGCGTAACATCTCCTCACTCATTTTCTCATAGTGCCTATTTACTTTGACAATAACACAATCCCAGTCTCCTGGATCATGAATACACTGACGGAAATGTTCACATTTTATGTTCTCTTAGTCTTGTCAATAATTACACATTAACTTCTCCACGAATCTCATCACGGCCGTCACTATCGTATTGTGACTTAAGTTCAGTGAGTTGATGCTCGTTACTTCCCTTAGGATGTGACAGTGTGAAAGATCATAAACAGTGTCACCGACTTGATTCGACTGTCTGCTACGTTCAACGGGCATTCCATGATATGCTTTGTCTCATATTATGGTTTGACATGACTAACATCCGTAATTGTCTGCCCCCTCCATTACATCTGACTCTTTTTTCTCATCACTGATAGAAGTTCGGGAATTTCGACTACTCCAAACTGAACATCATCCACACGTCATCACGCTCCAATTAGAACTCACCAGTAGAGCACATCAACATCTCGTCCTGAATTCATGCACTGACCCTAGCACTTGTTAGACAGGATTGTTGACGACAACGCCAGCAACCTGGCAATAAACATGAAGGATTAGTTATAATCAAATGCTCGAAAATTACCGTGGTAAAAATCTACTCGATTCATCGCTTATCTGAACGCTGATACAATAGAAGGTAACAAGGTAGCAATCCAAACGTCGCGTTAAAGTTATTACATCAGGATTGGACGAACAGCCTCAATGTTACACCATCGTTATTCGCTAATTTCTTTGTTCTGTATTGCACTAATGGATTTACAGTTTGTGATTTTGTATGCGCTAATAAGATCAGCCAATGAGTGCCTGTGATTTCTTCAATTCTGTTGTATATCCACAAATTCAGCTCTTTGCCACAGGGGTATGATTTGTTTACAGCAACCAATACGAGGTCTTCCGCTCATTACTTGTGTGAGGGGTTTCAATTCTAGTACGATTTCTATAGCTCTTCAGAGTCCCTAATTCCGAGCGTTACAATTAAAGTATATGAGCTATGTTCAGGTTAACCATACATTTCACAAGAGGAAGAAACAGGTATATTATGTCTACTCCAATCAATAATCACCTGATCTCCAACTTCGTAGTCAAGTTTCAGCTGTTGACTCGAACGAACCACAACTTCATGTGTGTAGAGTATTCAGACTTCCTGACCATTTCGAACGTGGAATGAACGGGATCGGGTTTGTTCAACCCAGTCGATAACCCCGTGATCAGAACTTCTGGCTGAGAATATGCTTTCACATTTCCCGATCAGAATATCTCCTCTGAGAAATGATGCCGGCTTTATGTCGAACGACATTTCGCTACTCAGTCACAAGTCAAAATTACACCGAAATATTCCGAGTCTCTGTTGGGACTGATCAGAATTAGGCAACCTACACGAACAATCAAACTAGCAGCTTTCACCCAAGATATGCAGGCTGTTGTTTACTTGACAGTCGGCCTTGTCAGAAATAGTGGAGCTGTGGGGATTGATATAGGTGGTGCCGTTTTTCAAAATCCAAAGTCCAACAACAACAGTTTGTAATAACTCATAGTAACTGATTACCTCCGTAAGCTTTACACCGTTGGCGATTTTCTGCCAACCGTGTACTAGAAGAATTCAACTTTTCACATTCCACTGATTAATGTAGTACGTTTTATGGAGTTTTGTTTTCTTGCATCGTTGTTCCCACTGATGCCCTCCGTTTCTGTTACCTCCTTTCCTTAATAAACTCCACCAAATCATTCCTCGTTTCACACAAACCACTGAGATTATTGTGATTAACGAACTGTATATTTGTAATTCAAACAACCTCATGTCAATCTGGTGCTTCTGACAAGCCTCCACGGTGCACACCACTATCATGACCACGTCTTGAACTCCGGTCTGTTTTCTTTGGAACAAATCATGTTGGTCACTGGGTCACCAACCTCACTAGGGAGGTAATGCTGAACTATCATGAAGATGCTTCTCCTACCAGCCAAACTCTAGCAAACGCTTGAAAGTTAAGTAGGCTTATTTCATGCTCTTTACGTATAGTTTGCATTGCATCTTCGTTTAACTGACAAAAACATGTGATCGACATAAATGAATTACAAACAAAACAATCAGAAAGCGAAAACTGGTAGATGCAAGCATTTCGTATTGACTCGTCGGTAGCATATTCACAATAATACGAAATGGTCTTTCTTATATCGAACATTTAGAGGGGGTATGGTGGAGAGTCAATCGGTTGGTTAGGAATGGTCATTTACTTTAGAGAATGGTCAAGTTTACGAGCAGCTGTTTCTGAACACCGAGGGTCGGCTTTAGTCGACTGATTGCGATATCCTCGACAAACCGCAAGAATTCACTAGGGCCCACGTTAGCAGACGTTTTGATGTTTCCTCACTGTAGCCACCTGTTCGGAATGTATTTTTGACTTACTATGCCTTTCTATGAACCATTTCGGATACCAAGTAGATTGTGATTCAGACGTGATCATGTCTAATTCCCTCGCAAGATTATCCTGTGTACAGGTTCGTCTTGCACGTTATGGACCGGTGTGAAACTGCTGAATTTCAGGTATTGACCGGACCACGTGGACTTCCTATGAAATGCTTTCATCTAACAGTTTTCGTTTTCTGATTGATTTGTTCAAACATCTGAAGGGAATGAACCGTTTTAAATAAATGAATTAATCGATATAGACAGACTTGTCAGTGCACTCCACATTCTGTTCTTATCGTGCTGCCATGAAGCAGCTGGCGGGGTTTCGCCCACATTCACATGTCAATAATGCAACAGTTGTTTCATGTTGCTGCGGAAGTTCTGACTGTGGAGATAATTTGCTCTAACAATATCATTCGGGAGCCAGTGCCTGTTGGAGTGAATATATTACATGCATGACTGATCTTGTTCAAATTATGGTTACCTTTCTCCGTTAAAATCGCATCCGTATTGTAGTTTATATCGCACATTCTCGCAATTCATGAAACAGTAATGCTCATATTGATTTGTTCGTCTTCTGTATTCCACGTTTTTGTGAACACATCCAACACAGTTTCTGGCGTCTATAAGTGTTGGTAACCTTCTGTAACAGGTAAAAGTCTATGTATCCGGCTCACAAACAGTTGTTAGATTGTCACTGTCCGGTTTAGAAAAACGTTACTCACAGGTATCTAGAGTTCATCCTGAAAGGAACGTGTTTATTGTCGGTTTTGCTCACATTAGTTTTGAGTTATTTATACATTTCAGTAGGCCGAATGAAGAGCACCGAAAAATGTGTCGCCAGTTTTGAGTCACCAAGACAACAGAGCTGACCTCTTCCTGAAACAATCAACACGACTAAGTTTGGAATAAGATAGTACAACAGTTGCACGCTTATCGAATTACAGGTGCAAATGACTACGACTATTGTGCAACTTAGAGAATTGACAAGTAAATTCAGCCGGTAATTCATGATGCCATCACTATGGTCGATTAAACAGTGTGAAGGAAATTTTATGATCTAATGGTTCTAACACAGTGGGACATAACAAATAAGCACTAGCCGATGAGTTACTTCAGTTGACCTATAGGCGTCAGTTAATCGCCTGTGTGAAAAATCGGTCAGCTATAAGATGCTTACGTTCACACTGATGACTCGTAATTAGAGTATGACGTTTCAGATAGGTTATTCACTTAGTACTTAGTTTACTTAATAAAACCGGCCTGCTCCAGATTTCCGTGTATGAAAGTTGTATTATGGCCGTCAAATACACTCCGGTGTTCAATCGTCTGGTATTGAACAAGTAATCTGAGCATCTTCCGAACGGAATTAGTGCAAATGTGATAACGCAGTCTGTAATTTGTAGTGACCAGTGTTTATGTCGCATTTCCAAGGACCCTAGCTACAACCACACATTTCCGCTTGTCAATTTTTAATATCTGTTCACAACTGTGTCACTTTTTCCATCGTGCACTTTACTCTACACAGCAGTTGTTTACGATTTCATACCACTCAATTATCATTTCAATCCTCATAGTTGATCGGCTTGCATCTTGTTGGATGTTGTTTAAATTGTTTTGATCTTTTCCACACTTTCTAACTATTGTGTTTTTGAGTGCTGTTGAATGAGTTAGTCGTTTCGCGAATTTTAATTTTTCTACTCTTAATATCCAAGACCTGTTGAAAATATACGGTTCATTTCCTAACCCTATCACGTTCACTTGGTTCGATGCTTGCTGGGACCACAGATCAAATGTAGTTTCACAAAAGACTTAAGAGTCAGTCATCGAGTTGGTATCAACCACTTCCCCAGTTGACTTAGATTAACTTCACACCACATCTTTATTTCGTTCAAAAATACTCACTGGAGTCACGAGGACGACAAAATAACGCAAAAGACTTGTTTTTCTGTGTTTGATCATCAGGCTAAGTACAACACAATAAATATGAAAACATTAACTGTGGTGAGACAGATAAACGGTCAGTAGAGGATATGGACGGCGTGTTTGTTATCAGTTACGCAATCACTGTTCCAAATCGTGGGCTTGATTGATTGTGGGCCAGGGGAGATTAACCGTCCGTACGAACTTCTTCCGAGCGCAGAGGTCAGGGTTGCGTAATCGGATACTAATGGCCTTGGCAACATTCAGTATTCGGAATCCCACCATTTTTTATCTATTCCTTGGCGCTATGTCGACAATCTGAAAAGCGTCCTTCTTACGAACAGAATGATTAGAATCAGTCAATTGAGCAACACGCACGCTTGAGCCCGTTTTAACCACATCGCTGTTCAATCACGCAGGATGTTGTTCACGCACTCTGTCAGACAATCGCCTTGTAGTGCGACCACTGTGTAATGCTCGACACGAGCAAACAAATGAGTACACACAACAGCTGGTCGTAGAATATGGAAGTCTGTCTTGGAGTTGTGACACGATAACGTATTTTGAAGGGATACTCAGGCACAATCTATTTTACATACACTACCAACAATTGTTAGTGTGTTCCACATCCATATCTCTCTGTACCGAACTTAGTTTCGGGTTACGTTGAGCTGTTCGCATAAACAAATTCGTCTTCTAAATCGACAATCCACCATGGTTTGCCTGGCCTTTACAAGTGATCTTTGTGCCGCCACAATGTATTATGCATATGCCACCGATTCTCTTGCTGCGCTCAGTTAGTCATCTACCAAAATGATGTCTTTTAATCTGATCAAGGTCAGTCCAAATTCTACAGTTTATGGAACGAAATTAGCAAAGCATATTGTCAAATTATCCTAGCTCGCTGCACGCGATGGGTGTGGTATGCAATGCTTTCTGCAAACGGGGATTTACATCGTTCCTATTGTATTGATCGAAGCATCCACCATGGCGCTAAATTCGGTGTTCTGTTCCAACTACACGTATAAAGCTGGTTGTCAACATCCACAAAATTTGCCTTGCACGATTCCTTTGAGCACACATATAAAAATTCATGCATTCTCCACTCAAGTTTCATAGTCAGGAGGGGGTATAGGAATGCATCGTACTTGGCATGTGAACGACACTCTGTGACATATTGCAGAATCCCCTGAGTAACTGATGTGTTCTGGAAGCAAATAACCGAGTTTTCTGAGCATCCATAAGAATACAGAAACAGCTATAGTTCTACATTCCATTTCGGCTTTGATTGCATGTTCATACGTGATTAGGTTGTCCTGTAGTACACACAAAGCGCAGAAAATAAGAAGTGGCCTCGACACAGGACGTCCCGATGAAACCAGCGCAATTGTGTTGGTTCGAGAACGAATTATCGAAAACAGTTGTTTGTCACTATTGAGCTCAAGGAAGTTTCCGATACAGAACTTTAAAACGGAAGCTCCCGCGCCGGGAGTCGAACCCGGGCCGCCTGGGTGAAAGCCAGGAATCCTAACCGCTAGACCACGCGCGACATGAGTGATT
>JTDE01000110.1:175531-204027 GCA_014338405.1 Paragonimus skrjabini miyazakii | reverse complement strand
GATATCACAACATACTGTCCAGAACGTGCAAAGTTCCTGTGAATGGAAGTGTCTTCTTTGCAACGAGACCTATGCAAACATTCTTAGAAATTGAGAAGCCATATATAACCATAACTGTTCGAGCCAGTGAAAATTGATGGCAGGAAACCAGTTGAACTTGGCATTTCTCGGATATCAGTAACGGTGACACATCAGTAATCGTTCACTTGAATCCAACTAACATTTCTGGGTCATGTAACGTACGCTTACTTGAACAGGGTGTTGAGTGAGTGAAGATGGTGAATAGAATATGGGACTGTCAACGAACACAAAGAGAATGTGCGCGAACATTTTATCGGTCAATAAGCTTGGTAGTGATGTAGATTACGTTCGATGTAATCAGGAGTGATTTGGAAAGTTTATATTATTTTCCCAATTCCAGCTGATTTTCCTCTTATTCTTGTCGTTAGGATTCTTCGCTTTTGCCCTGGAGGCCGGAGTTCACGTTCGGTACAAAACCGTGCCTTTTACTAAACTAATCATTCATTATCCAAGAGTGTGATTTTAATGTGTGACACTGTAACGTGCGAGCTGGCTGTTTCTCATCTGATCGTCCGTTACAATCACGGACCAACTGTGGGGTTACCTAGAGACGTCGGGGGATAGTGTTCTTTGAAAGCAGGGGTTCCAACAACACTCCTGTATAAGGAAGCAACAAGAAACAAGCATGAGACAAAGGCCCAGTAAGTCATGCACACGACTTACACAAACGAAAACTTAAACGCCGTCGACAACACAACAACACACTCTGTTACACCACACAAATGCAATCTGTGCGCGCTTGCTGATTTCGGCCACACGATACACTATCACTTAATCGTTCTTCTTCAGTGTTACTCATGTGATCCCTATGCAATTGTTGATGTATAACGTTTGTGGTGTGCAGCAGTCGTGTGAGATCTGCCAGTCAACTATGGCATACGTTTGACGGTATATCGCTGCAGTTAATTAGCATGGCACTTATTACAAAATGTACGAATTTTATTTTTGACCTTTTTCGTTACGTTGCTAAAATTGCGACGGAATCGGCTACTAACCGTCATTCAGATGACAACGGTTTACTGCTAAACAGCTGAATTTGAGTGGCAAGATTGAATGTTTTTCACTATACAGCCGACGTTTAAATCGTATTGAATAAGAGCTGAATAAATCTATACAGTTGTATGGACCATACAGGTTATGAAGAGTAAATTTGTACATGATAGTGAAGCTACATTTTATCAGAAAATCATATCATATTTGAACTTATTCTGGAAAGCTATCGAGTAGAGGAGTATAGATTAATCTCAATAGTACTCTCCTAGTGAACAACCTTTTCATATCATAAAGATGGTTAACCGTTTCGTCTTTGACCGACATAGCTTCGTGTACACCAGTTTAGTATTCACTTAATACGTCGCGGGAATTCTTCTATAAACGAATTTTCCTTGCTAAGCCATCATTGTTTTTACGTCATAGGGACTGAGTTTGCTTGTGCTGGTAAAGTGTCATATTTCAACGGATGTAAGTGTTTAAGAAATTCTGACGAATATTTTATCGAATGCGTTATATTCGGTGTCAACTTAGAATACGAAACTAGATCAGGTATCAATGAGAAACCAGATTACTTGATCAAATGATAGTATCACTTGATCGACCGAGCACGGGAATATTTATCACGTATATGAGTTAGGTAATAGAACGATTATCCAGAATAGAATCAAGACGAAGTACACTTAGGGGTCCCATTTCGGAGCCTGTGACGTGAGAATTTGCTCAGAAAACGGATTATGGAGTTCTTTCGACAATCGAGGATAAACATTTCAGCCACTTAACCCCTCTAAATGGCGTTTATTTGTCTTTGACTTGTTTAAAGTGATAAACACAAAACAAACTGACAGGCTGATATGTAAAATTTATTATTCCTGACGACGCATTGACTTGACAGAAAAACTGTCAGGCTAATCTATCCACCTGTTGAGCCCAAGCAAGGATTAAATTTGTCATACGATAACTGACTTCATTGTAACTAACGCATTTTTTGCGGTGAACATGAAACCTAAAACTCCACTAGAATTTAATCAAGCATAAATTTGCTTCGTCGGAGTCAGGAAGCAGAATTTTACATGAATGGGTTCAGTGTGGTGTCTACTTTTAAGTTACCAACGACTTACACTTCTATCCAGAACAAAATGACCATTTCACGAGCGAAATTTAATCGGCGTAGCTTACACTGATAGAGAACAGTGACCTCGTGAGAACTTTCTTGAAAGTGTAACTTTCCAAAATTGTCAGCACAAGGATAAACCAGTGGTTTTGAACAATGTGGGATACTAATGACGAACGGAGAATCGTGGTGTGAGTTTAGGTCGCAGCAACAACAACAATATCAACAATTGCAGGTTCCCCGATCACCTCGAGAGGGACACATTAAATGTCATGTTCACTTTAGTCGATGATCCCATAACTAGAACTTATCTCTGATTTTATGTCACAATAATAATTATCTTGTTGAACGATATTTTCATCAGCGATGAGAATACGCCCTAATGACGAACTGTAACAAGAGCAAAACTGCAGTATAGTGCTATTTTTTGAGATTACTTGACCGAAACGTCCAGGTTCAGCCGTGAGTAGTCATGAGTGGTGTAGAAATTAAGTAAATTAAAACCCTTTACTACTCAGCAGAAAAGTGATGCTTCAGAATGAAACAAAACAAAATATATGACCAAGCATATTACTAAATGACTAGTCGTCTCATTGACTCTTTCAACAGATGGACACTAATCTTCTAGTAACCATTTCTAGCAAATACAATTGCACGAATATCTACTTAAAAATTGCACCTCCCACACCGTCTGTCATACTTCGAAAAGGCTGGCTGGATAAGTAATACATAAGCTTTTGGAATGGTGAAACGGATCGTTCAGTCCTCGACACTTAATTACCAGAGCAGGAGAACTTCGTCAGTAAAAGTTTCGGATATATTAACTGCTTTATTCTGATACAAGAAACTTTCCTGAGCAATAGTCTGAATTCGATTTCTCAGCTCCATATGCGATTCTTAGTGCTCCTAATAAAGTGAAATATGTGGTCTGATTTTTCGCATCTATGTTCAACAAATATAGCGCATTGTTCTCAGACAAGCGATTCGCAGACCCTATGGATTCTTGTTTCAGCCTTTCATCTGAGGAAGAAGCTGGTAAGAATATATTAATTATATAAATTGGGTATTTTACTTTTGGTAAACAGACTATGAAGAAGCGGATCTCAGATTACATTTCACTGCATCTCCTCAAGTACATAGTGCAGTCTGTAGGTTTATATAGCAAAGTTCAATGGGCATTGTGAAGCTAAACAACGAAATCAACAACCACACAAACACACGCACACTCACACACTTCCATACACATCAGGTGTCAGAGCAATCTGGTACTGACGGAAAAGTGTTTCTGTACGCAGAGGAGTGACTTCCAGTTGTTAACTGCTACCGCCTCCACGAACCGGAGAACCCTTCGAAATTTTGTTGCGCAACATATCCGAAACGCTTTCTCTAGGTTCAGTTGGGGTCGACAAATCACCTGTGTCCGACATTGTGGTATCCATGAGCGTTTTGCGATCCCAAACTGAAATGTGTTCGTTGACCTGATTAAGTAACTACCGCTCCGTTCTGTCCATGTAAGTGACCCGACACTCACAGGAGAATTCATAGATGGTGTAAGATTTAGCGTTAAGCGATAGCTATTCTGTTCGACGTTTTTTATTGGACATTTTAAACACAATATGCTTACATACTGAAATGTATTTGAAAGCCATTCCTGGTAAACTGGATGGTAGTCACTACATTTATCATTTACCACGCTTTGATGTAATTGTTTGTCATCCCCCCCCCAAATCTTTCGCGTGATTCCCCTTTGATAACTCGAGCTCATTTTAACACCGTAGTGAGGTCTGCCCTTGAATCGCTTTGCGTAACTGATCGAATGTCACCACATTCTAGAATACCGTGTGTTGTGTCCAATCGAATTTCAAGTGAGCCCTGCAGTTGGCCAGTCAGATTGTTCTGACCTTCAAGCGATCGATGACACTTGCGGGTAGCGGCTGCCCTTGCTGTATGGACTGAGAGATTTCCGTAACGTATTGTGAATCAGTTGCTCTGAAGAAGCGTACTTACTACTGGTATTTTCCGTCGTTATTGAGCGCAACACCGTGAACACAGGAAGTGTAAATTGAAGTGTTAATAATATGAATCACGTGATCACGTGAAACCCTGGTCATTCCCGCTGTACCGTATTTGTAGCTGACATATCCATATCGTTGTTTCCAGGATACCCAAAAAACAGCTAACTGTCTGACATTTGTCAGACACTTTAGTTTGGCGATATCATAGCAATCTAAGATGGTTGTACAACTTTTCGTTGGCAGCTTTTTATTTTTATGTACAGTTCCTTTTTTACTAAAGTTCATTCAACCACAATGTATCCAGTTTTTTCTCAACAAGTTTTGTTGGGTAAGAGAACTGCTACCCGTGAAAATAAGATTGTGTAACTCTCTTTTATCTTATGTAGTGCACCTGAACAGAACGCAAGAAAACGGAACAACGTGAAACACGGAACAACATTTGAAAACAATTCAACAATCACATGAAATAGTGAGTGAAATTGCAGCTCAGATAACTTCACTTAAACGGTTGAAACGAGTGGTTTTTAAGTAGCACTTGGTACATGCGATCGATAAGGTTGTTGCATAATCTTAGAATGCTTTCTTTGTTATGCCGTAGGTCTTTCTTTTACCCCTTCCCCCAATGTGTTTGGATGTCCATGAGACATCCGTCGAAATTTCGTCAAGTGTGCGTATTTTCCTGACTGCAGTCAATCCGCAGTTTGATGTAAAGGGAGTATTCATGAACTGGTGGCCCCTCAACTGTTTGTTCGCCACAGATTGTTGGTTTCAAATAAAATCAATGTCAGATTGGGATACAATCTGGATTTCCGGTATAGAGCAAACTCAGAAGAAGTGGTGTAACATTGGTCAGCAAGTCACATACTGAATAAACATTTCTTATACTATGTGCCATCGTATTCTATCACTTACGTTGACTTCAATAGTTTTTCGCAAGGATCGTTCGTTTTCGTTAAAAGTGGTTGTATCTGACATCAAATGAAGGACTGAATTGGTTTATTCACGCTGTGCTCTGATTCATCTGTCGACGTAATGGTGTAGAAAAACATACTTTCTTTTATCCACCAGTGCTCCATCCAGATTGCTGTCTTCAGGTAGATGAAATTTTGGTTTGGCCTGATGATGAAAGCGACAATCTTCCTGAGTCTCCCTGTGTTAGATACCGTCCCCATACTTCATTTTGGAAAAAGAAAATGTATTGATAACTCATTCTGTTTGGTTGTTCGACCACAAATTATGTGTTGGTGTCGGAACATGTATCATGTCCCTTCAGCCAACTCACTGATAATAAACTGATCGCAATTATTTGAAACAAGATTGTATAGGATAAAATATCTCCTGAATAGTATAACGCTCTGTAAAAGTTTACCACTTCAGCAGGCTTGCCGTAATCGCCGGCAACAGTCGATAAGTGGTGGTCCTAATGAGCACAGTTGAGCCGACCAGTAGGTAAGACACCATCTTTGTGAGGAAGATGGATCACGGCTACAGCTCTGTCAATTTTTGACGTTTCCGGGAAGCTGATACAAGTTAAAATGGTTTTCGTTTCGGCATACTCACTAAGAGTATTTCAAAACCTGAATCCCACACAATGTGTGCTGATACAATTCTCGTCCGTTCGGTCGATTGATGAAGATGATTTGAAAATGTGGAGTACGGGTAGAGAACACACGCCACTAAGTGATATTACAGAAGACTGATCTTTTCAAGCCACTCAAAGCCAAATAACCCAAACGGCCTAAGACAACGCATAGCAAATCACACATAAGTGATCAACCATTAGAGTTGTAGTACAGCCCCAAGGCTATCTTGAGTCATGGAGTAGACAAGTCTAATGAACAGCTTTCCTACGGTCCCATGAGTGCGCTTCGATGGTGAGTGTTATCTGTTGCTGCATTCAGTTATCGTTGATGCCAACTGTTCAAGGGTTGACTTGGAACTCAACATAATGCACCAACAAGTAGAATTTGACTTCCTTCATTATATACGGACATCAAGAAAACCTTCGTCTAGAGTCTCTAAGCGGGCGGGTTAGAGGAGATAACTGACAGTTAAATTTACGTCTTTTGCGGTTACACATCGCTGGCTTCATCGGACACAGACAGACGTGCTATCAAACACTATACTGATAATATGCCGCTGATAACCTCTGGCAATCGTCAATTACGAGCTATCCGGGGGTTATTTTTTGATGGTCGTTTGATAACACATATGTAAGCAGTATGTTAGTTAAGCTTCGTCACTTTCACTGAAACAACAGAAGGCCTTCTTTTGGTAACATGCTGGTATTCAGCAACGACTATCCCAAAAGTAATATTGGAATCTTCTTCCAAATCTGTTTAACAAAAGTGTTTTTTTTTTCGTTCTCATGCGGAGATTAAAAAGCACAGAAAAATACTACATTTGTTTTCATCTCTGACCATTGTCTGCGGATCAGATCGTTCCCACTCACAATTCTGATTAGTTCCTGCAACGGTGTTACAGATTTGAAATCGCTGCAACGGATCCAAAAATGTAATCACCCATTCCCAAATATTTCTGACTTCCAAGAAACAATTTAATTGAAATTGAATTCACGTGCACCGCTTGGAACCGGAATAAACAAACTTTTCAAACACAATCCGTCGGCGCCAGATCCATCCGGTAACTAACTTTACACTGCTGGAACAAGACATCAAGATTCAACCTCGGTGTTTAGGAAACAAATTGTTACCGCTGTTTGAAACAAAACCGACATATTCCACATTGAATCGTGTGAGGGAGATTGAAGATTCAGACGGTGAATCAAGACCTCGTTTACCTGTTGCTGCAAGTGTTTTTCGAGAATAAGCCTTATACCCTGATTCCGCTTTCGTTAGTGCTCGTCAATAGTGTATATGTTTACCGCGACCTGAACTAGAACTCCGGTCAAATTATCATGAAACAACCCTGTTGACGACTACGTCAGGGATCTCACATTAGGCACGACTGAATTGTAATCCGGAAACGCTCAGTCATTTTCATTTGTGAGTAATGCTCACGGTCGCCTAGTGAAAGCATGACCAAAGTTCTAGTTCAGGCTGTGACGAGGACACGCAACACCAGCAAGGTCTAACTGGAGCGAACCTGGAGCGCTGTGCTTCTTCTCTGGGGGGATTGATTAAAAGTCTACTGGAGTGTGACAACCGCGACCACTTGTGAGTAATATTCACATTGTGTCAGCCGCATCTCCCACTACTTACCCATACCCTTCTTTTCCTCACTGCAACTGTGAAAGTGGCTTCCATATCCTCGTAGATATTGACATTCGTGGTTTCAGTCGTGAAATACTTCTACAGTGTTGTGACCTTTAGCTATACCCATTGATACGCACGTAGAAAAATGAAAGTATTTGGTCAGAACTATTAGAAGAACAGAAACATGAAGTTTGCAACTAATGACCGTTTCAATTCGTAACGAAACTGCGACATTTCTGCTGTCTCATTTGTCTAAAGTTCGTCTTTCTTACGGAAAAGTTGGCAAATTATAGTAAATTACTGATGATTAATCGGAGATTTGGTTAGTTTCAAGTTGAACATCGCCCACAATCGAGTCTAGTGCTTCTTTTCTAAACGGGGTCAACTGGATAGCTTATGAGAATGTGACAGCTGCGATCAAATGTGGGTGATGTTCAACTTGAAATGACAGTAAGACCATTTAAGTTGAACGCAGGGTTTATATGTCGGAAACAACCTCCACGTTTTGATTTACACGGAATCTTCATATCCAGAATGCCGTCACTTTCTGCTTGCGCGAAAATATTTAATTGTATCATTTCCACGTGTTACGATTTTGTGACATACGATATACTTATTTATGCTAGGTAGGGCTATCATCAGATTATACCATGTAAGCGATGTAATACAGCTTACTTTAACGTGTGTAGTTTAGTAAACCCTCAAGAGAATAGGTTGGTTTGTCCACGATATAGTAATGAGCTTGAGAGAAACCGAATTTTTCTCTTCGTAATAATTAACACGGAGAATATTGATCCAGAAAATAACGCGATTGTCCTCATAATTGCTCCCAAGACAAACCAAAAGACGGATGCAAAATGCAGCTTTTTCCGCTCCAAAAACATGTGCGACAAGGAGAAAATTATATGGCGCACATCGGCCTACGAACATTCACGAATCCGAAAATCAAAGGACAGTTACCTAAAATAATAGTTCAGGTCAACAAGGCACTAGTGAACAGAGTGGAATGAAGGCCGAGCGAGTAAAAAATAGCGAAGATTACATCTCGACTGTTCTGGACTGTTCCGTTCGTTCCGATTGGAGAAAATCGTTTTCTCGAGGAAGGTGGTAACCTTGGATGGAAAAAGTGGATCCCCTAACATGTCGAAAAGCTTTTGCTGCGCACATATTCGAGCTGGCAATGAAAACTGTCATTTTTAAGGATCGCTTGGAAATTTTGCATGTTCGGTTGATGCTAAATCCTATCGGTTTGTTTTACGATAGACTGTCATACCTTATACTCATCTCCCCCTTTCCCTCGAGACTGCATCAATAATCTACAACACAGAATTACCAATCCATCAACTACTGCAGAGGTAAATCATAATCTTCAATGACTGATGCAATCTGTACAATTGTTACCGAAAGAATCGAATGGTCAAGTAGTCATCTCTGATAATGAACGTTTGAGCATGCGCAAGTTAGTTATGGACCTACGCCTCAGATTATTTTCTGGTAACTTCCAATAAGCAAGAAAAGTATTCAATGCAAGAAAAGATGTGCATTTTTATTTGCAAATTGTAATAATCAAATCGGCACTTTGTCAGAATCTGACACGGATGATAAAGGGGCAGCTGGCATACATACGTACATTCAATTTATAATGATTACGTAACCGCATAGAAATCTGTTACGAAAATTTCTGAAACAATTGATCTACAGAGAAACAGTGAAAACCTCGGCTTTAAGACAGCAGTGACGTTTTCAGACAAGACGACGACAAGGGTGACGACACTCATCAGGTGTGATGGGATCAAATAGTTTTAGCGTTGTCGTATTGTACTTCGCCAGGGTCCTCGAAATCCGAGTCTGCATCAATCGGGGTGTGTACTATTGCGGTTGGATTGAAGAGTTTTACAGATTCTTCCGAGTTGGGACTAAACAAGAAACAAGAGTAAACAGAACAGAATATTCTAGTCAGATAAACTGATTGGTTACGAGAAACGAGCGTTTGCTTATAGGCCAACGTAACATAGCCAGAAAAGTGAGTTTAATCGAAAGATTCTTTTAGACAAACCCCAATGTTGTCATTTTACTGGCTGTGGAATTTTATTAAAACAGTAATCTAGTGGTTGACTAGTTATTAGTAAGAGTTTCCTTTCGACTAACGAATCCTGCAATGTTTCTACCATACCGGTTTGTCGATGTGTTAACAACAGTCCAATCCGAACTGGCTGTTGGCGAGTAACGAAAGCACCAGGCTATAAAAAGTAGATCAGCTTAATGTTCAAGGTCAAATTAATGGGTGTAAATTACGGCTATTTTAACACAGATAAACATATCATGAATAAAAGTTGAAAGCTGACCCAGGTACTAACAGGTGGAACGACATTTCGTGCATTATGCAATACAAAGACAGCATTATTTGAACCAGTGTTTTCCCAACGAAAACTTGACGGGAAAATTTGAACAGTGTGATCTGTACCACTCCCTCGTATGTCCCATAGTTTTAGGTTTAATTTCCCGCCAGAACTTTTGGACAGCTAATATCCGCATTACAGCACTTTTGTTTGCGTATGATAAGATGTGCTTGCCTTGAGACCATTGCTTAACAGAGCACACAAAATGCATACTACAGGTAATCAACAGTCAGAACGGTCGTTGCTCCCGAATATTTTCAAACGTAGAAGCCATGTTGATATTTGTATTAAGAAGAATCCAAAACCTCATGTCACGATCATGGGAACTGTTGACCTCAGCAAAACGCACCTCACACAACTGAATTGTGCTTGATAACACAATTAACACCCAACCCAAAATGTCCTCATTTACATTACATCTCGGATTCTAACATTTCCGGTCAACGATGCACTAATATTCCAAACCAACTCGGACTGTTTGTACAAATTCAGATGTATGTGTTCGGCCACGTACAGAGAGACAATTTAGCCCTCAAGTGTTCAAGCACATTCCAAAGTAAGTCGAGCACGTGACAAGTTAAATCGCCACACCGACTGTGTAATCAACACGAAACCCACAGTCAGCTGTGACGTTTGTGCACCCCTTCCAGAATGCACATCATCGGGTGTACACTGCCGCTGCATTTGTGATCGTTTACATAAACACCACATACCGGTTACTGTGCCTCGGAAGGAGACTTCGTGAATTGCGTTGCAGCTTATTATTGATGTGTTAACGATTTCTTGTGTGACTAGTTTGTGCGCACGTTTTACCAATGTTGTCCTTTTTGTAAGGTTTTGATAAATGATTTGGTGTTAAACAGCTCACTTGTTCTTTATGGACACAAATGACTACAGTACGTACTGGTCAACGATCAACCAGAGTTTACTGGATACGTTTTACAGACTTGTGTTGTTGATATCTCTTTCGTCATGAGCGCTATCGACCGAATGATAGAGATCGACTTCGTTGATGTCAAAACCATTTTCCGACCACTCACCGTATAGTAATTCTGTTAGTATTCTCTCATTTCATCGAATTCACTGTACATTCATTTCCAGTAAAACAATGGCTACCGTAATGACAGTAGGGCTTAACAAATGACGCATCTACCACGTGGAACATCACCTTTTGATAATATGCTATCGGTATTTAGTTTGCTAAATTGGAGACCGTTTACATTCCCCTTCGGGAAGCCCTTGGTTGCACAACCGGAATAACATGCTGTCACAAAGAAAATTTAAACCACTGAAGTTACGAAAAAACAATGGTTGTTCATAAATCTGACACAATCATGGAAATGCTGTGTTAGTACGACTGTTTCCATCTTAATCTGGTTGCTGTTGATAGCAATCTGACACTTGGTCAACGAATATAGTCATCTAACAACCTCACTAATTCAGTGGTCATCACTATTCTAACACTGTGCCAACAGTGACTATCTGACACGGTCACATTGAACAAGAGCTCACACGCATTTCGGTGATAAGTTTCACTCAGCGTACCCAATCAGTGACCCTGAAATTGTGACCTATTCTAATTGAATTCACAGAAATCCTTAAAATGTAATTGGTTGAAAGAATGTAGTGGGGAAATTTCGCTTAATAAAAACTGGACAGCATTAACAATTAACTGCAGATTTCGCATTGCAATGTTAGTAATTTGAGTGGGTCTAGCGTATATTTTTAATTTACACATCATCTAGATCCTGGTCAGACGAAAGCTGGAAGTTCTGTTAGGCTAATCAAATCTATACACAACACTGGTGCCAACGTTTCAACCACATACCCCATAGATAAAAAATTGAACTCTGAGATGTTGCTCTGGGTGGAAGATAGATATGACCGTATACTTCATATTGAAAGCCACCGAAATTCGATCACAATCTTCACATTCAGGTAGACGTTTCCTTTGGCCAACTTTGAAAGGAGGATGGAGAAACTGTTTTTTTTTCATTAGAGGCCATTCTTATCGTATGTTTTTGTCCGTACCGGAATTTCTTTTGCCGCTTAGTTGATTCACTGAAGTCTGCAGCTGTTACGTAAGTATAACTTCCCGATCCTTTGGTTAGCGATTGATATAGACAACTCATATATACTTCTTCTTTCTCTCAAGGGTTCGAACAACCTGCACACAATTCATACAAGGTTATGATTAAACGCTTAGTGTTGGGCATTCGGAATGGGCTTATTATGAGATTGGTAGCGTTGTAGTTGCTACACCATTCTCACACCCAAGAGAGCTGGAGCACGAATTCCTGTCCCAGTGGGGATAATCACTACTACTATGCTCTAATAGAAGGAAAAATCAGGTTTAATGCTATCATTTGAAATGTGAATTAGACGCTTAAGACTAACAGTGGACGTTCAGTTTGAAACTATAGATCTAATTTTGATTTCTCTTTGCACAGCTGTTATAAACCCTATGAGTCGCGCTAAGCCCCCACTTTTTGCCCATGCACACCCACTCTTGGATAAGGCAGGTAGTCAGTCAGCCAGAAATTTTAACCAACTCGTATTTGGACTCGACGCAGTCTTAGGCACACACTCACTCTCGAAGGCAACTTTCGGAGTCATTTGTCAAGAAAGAGGGTGTCCACTGTTGATGAAAGTAATTCCTCTTATCCGTTATTCCGCTATGACATGGCTGCGAGCAAGCCACCGACTACCTGTCTTCACGTTTGAGTGTTTGAGAATAATCTTTCGGTCACGTCCATTGTGGGGTTACCGGCATTGTGGTTAACACGTTGGTCTCGAATACACAAGGACCACAGTGAGACTTCATATCCCGACGGGGATATTTACTACTACTGGACCCTAATAAATGCAGGGTTTAAGTCAAGCGCTTCCTTCTTATGAGTGTTGACAGAAAACCTTAGGTGAATATGATGGTTGTAATCAGGTTGAATTTGACGAAACCTAAATTCTGGGACTTCCGTTAGTAAACATATTTTAATATCCTTTCCAATTCCATCGTTATAGAAACTTCAAGTATAAAGAACAGACTGACTTTCAAGCCTGCAATAGTTCACATACACACCAGTAAGTCACTATACTTTTTAGCCAGTGAACATCAAGTGTCGGGTGAATGAAAATATATTCGGCATAATTATTCACCGCGAAATGTCACGATTTAAAATGTAGTGGTTGAATATGACGTCAGTGAACTGGTGGTGTACAGTTCTAATGATGTCTACTTTCATTCACTACTCTGTTTAAACTCTGTGCTTTTGCAGTTGTACCATCAGGTTTGCTACTGGTTTGTACTGATGAACCGGATAGCACGTGAAATTTACTGTGAAACATGATTATTTTAAATCAGAATAACATGGAAATCAAAATAACGCAGGTTCTACTTAATATTTGTATTTGGTCAGTCCGAAACATGTATCGAAGAGTTGTTTTGATAGAATTTCAGAATCTCTTGAAACATTGTCTCGAATTTCATTGCGCATCCAAAAATTTTGTCTTTGTTCAACAATTAAAGGCATTAATTACCTGAATTCTATGTAAACTAAGTAAATCTCATCCACATGGAAATTGTCTTTAACAACCTCCTGAGGATTTTCCCGTCAGTAACAGTGAACGTTCTAATTTTATTCAACATTGCTTCATCGGAAAATTGAACAATTTCCCTCTTCTCATCCGATCACGTCATATGATTCGGAGACCATATCCACTTTGACTACAAACACCTATCAAATGGGGAGACGATTTCCTGTTTGGCACGATTGATCATTCGATTAATGCTATTGCCATGAGGCTGAACAGAATAGTCTTTTCGTTGTTTTATATTTAGCTGTTTCCGGTATCCTTATGTTTTCTTTGAAAAATATGATGCTTACCATCCGTAAAATTTATCAAGGTCTACTGTCGATATCACGATCTACCCTTCTAGTAATTGCGAACTCCAAGATCCAAGTAATCATTTTTTCGATCATTTTGAAAGCAATAAAATGCTCACTACATTCAATTATGTGATTATTTGGTTAACTTGTTTTAATAACGGAAACATTTTATTATGCGCTCAACATTATTTTGTTGCAGTTAATCAACTCACAGCTTCACGACTGAAACATACAGTAGGAATCAAAGAACAGACGATGTCAGTCGGCACTGATGCAGTGGATTCGATTCATTGGCGTACATGACGCATGTCAGACTAAGCTAGGTTAGAATGGTTTGCTGGTTGTCAAGACGACCAACTGTTTTAAAGGTTAGGTGCATCCAATACATGACCAAATTCTTGATACCAACTTGTTAGAAGCTTGAATCTCTCTGTGAAATGTATGAAGCGAAGTAAGGAGACAGAATCTGACTAAACCTGAAGCGTGGAAACATAAAACACGAAGTGTTGTCTAATATTAGGAGGGAAACTAGTTGCTGCAATTTGAAACCACCGCGTTTCTTCATAAATCGTGTTGTGTATACTACGGGGAAGCTACTCACTTATACGACTGATCGTAGCATATATCCTCATGAGAATATCAGCCGCAAAGTTCACTCTGATACCGATTATTAATATATAGATTTTTCTATCCCGTCAACCATCAATACATGTGAAATAAGCGGTTTATATTTCTTTCAACCCCTATCTAAGAATGTTCACTTCTTGAGTAATTACGCAGAATCACGAGACATAACATAACACTGTCTTGTTATCTAGTCTATAGTGGAGCGAAAAACAACGGCAACACGCGAAAATGTCACCTTATCTGTAAAAATGTCACTGTCACCACATCCACAAAAGGTTGACAAAACCATAAACTTTACCATTCGGTTTGATAATGAAAATCGTTTTAATTTTAACTAGCTACTCAAGATTGCGATCAAATGGGAGTGATGTTCAATCGGAAGTTGATCGAGGTTTACTTGAGTATAACTCACAATGGATCAAAGCATTCATATTCAGATTGACATCAAAACGTATGTTCTGGACTAGAGTTTTTACCCAGGTTCGAACTCAGGAACAGTGCAAATTCCTACCATGGCTGCGATTCGAACTTTATTCGCGACTTCATTAACCAAAAACCAAACTCGAGGTTGCTGGTTTTTTTTAGAAACGGAGTAAGCGGGTAGCTTAACTAACTGCGCGAGCTGCAATCAAATCAGATTGAAAGTAACTAGACTCTTAACCGGTCATCATTTATCTGGGATACTGCAGGCTTGATGGAATTAAAGATTTAAACTTGCTTTACAATTCCTAATGGAGGAATAGCATTTGAGTTTACAAGCAGTAGTGTTTCCTCTCAACGTGATCAAATGATCTGATCATCAGCTATTGTGTAAAATGGCGCAAAGTTTCATATAAGATCAGTCATTTGAGAAAATTGCCCGAGTTCACATCTCGACCTTCGTAATAATGTGCGTTGCTGATATGGTCCAACAAGAGCGTAACTCGAGTCTAGTAGTTTTTGTTGATGGGAGTTAGTTGGAGGGCTTTTCTGCATTCGAAAGCTGCGACTTACTAAGAAACTGAATGAGATATGAGATATGTTTTGGACATTATCGGAGAAGGGTTTCTTCATGAACTCGCAAAAATATATGTAAAAATGTGTCCGAGATAAGTTGCTAACAATTGCTGACGTCTGACTTTTTCCTAGTATCAATGATCCAGTTTTTAGTCCGAAGTGAAAATCCAGTCCAATTCGCTATATAGTGGCCGGCATAGTATGTTTTAGCCAATTATTTTCCATCATTCTGCAGATGTTACCAGTAAAGTGCTTTGCCATTGAGTACTCCAGTACAAATTATAGTAGTATCCTGGCTGTTTGTCTCTGCATACAAAGCGGCATTCCACACACTTCAGCTACTGTCATATATGATTCGGTCAATGATGATTTTGCCATCTACTTGCGCTGAATTAAGTGTGTGATCTAGTTAACTGAGCGTCACAGTAGTTGTGTACGCGTTGAAGCTTCAGTATTCTATTCATCTGAAATTTCCAGAGAATTGCAGATAAAACACGTTGGACAATTGTTCTTTCATCTAGTGTTTGGATAGTTTTTTAACAACCTCAGCAGCCTGTTGCCCATTATGACGTAGGATGAGTCATCAGTTTGTTATTAGTCATCATTCAACCGACAACTTCAGTTTTATTTACTTTCACCTTCCCATTGTTTATTATTCCCCCGTATCCCATGGCATGGGTAGAATGTTGTCAGGGGAATACTGGTCATAGACCTTGGGTTTTATGCAGTGAACGAGTCCTGTTCATTGAACGTGCAGGAAGAGAAACACAACCGCTATCGACCGAAGGTCATACAAAACTAACTGCATCCAAAAGAAAAATAACAGAAAGTTTGAATTTGTTTTGAGAGCTTGAAGGTTAATAGTATCTTGTGGGCTTATGATTGAGTTGAGCACTAAGTTGCCGTTTTTTGTAACTGCGGTGGTCTAGTGATGCATGAAAATAAAAACTTCAGTCAAGTACTATGGTTGTTCTGTATATCAAAATAGACACTCTCGGTTAAAAATGAGCACTAAGTTACTAACTATCAGTGATCCTGAAATCATTCCAGGCACTGTATAATTCGGCGATTTTAGTCATTGATCTCTACTAGTACAGTGATAGAAGTTTTTATATACATATACCTATTTCCTTAATATTTCTACAATTTGTTCCTTCAGGTATGGACATCCTAGAATATTGATCGACTTTTGGGATAGTCATTCAACAAAGTATATACATATCGTGCTCACACAGGTCGCTAGGTCTAATTGTGATTGAAGCTAAAATAAGGTACGAATATCGTCTATTAAGAACAGTGAAATTGTGCTCGTTGTATATTGTTGTGTTTCGGTCGGTAATCGACGCAGTCTAAGGAGACGTATACGCAAGAATGTTGTTCCGTTGTCTAAAGTACAGATTGTGTGGTAGTCCATGAACGAATTGATTTGAAAGCATCAGAAGTCTTTTACCGTACGACCAGTGAGAGCGTAAACATATTCGCTTGCATTATTACTTTCAGGTACTCGATTATTCGTTGCATCAGTACTAAGTAAGGATGACTAGTTTGACTGTTATTTAGAGATGCGACATAATCTGAAACTCACAGTTCGTGTTGAGCTATTTTCTTCTCGTTAGTTTTATGGAATAGCAAAAACGGAGTACGGCTTGCTGCTGGAAAAAACAACAATAGTGCACTCAACCGTTAAACTTCAAAGCGTTCCAAAAGGGGACAATTAACGGTTCAAGGAATTACACTTGTTGGTTGAACAAGCACAATTCGCTTGATGACCAGATGGTACCGGTCATGTATCAACTATAGAATTTGTCACGAAAAAAAAGATAAACGGAAAACAGTCTGAACCGGTTAACTAAGGTTCTCATCCACTCGGTCAACCAACATGTCGGCAATATTTTTAATGTAATTAATCGGTGTATTTGTCGTTTGCATTGACAGTGATGAAGAAACGGAAACCAGTATGCTTTCTCTACACTCCATCCTTCGAAAAGTGCAATGTTACGAGTGATCTTCTATAGTCAACGCGTTTCTTTTCGATCCCCCTTCCTCTCAATCTAAACTGATTTTATGGTCAAACGTGTTTGCTGGAAGAGTGAAGTACACCCAAGCCATATCACTTATTCCAAAATCTATCTGTCCGTTATTGATAAATGGATTGAGAATAACAGTGTCACGAGCAAGTTATAATACTCTATGTTTCAACCACCCCGGGTGGAATTCTTCAGGAGTGTTGTAATCAAAATCACATTATAATGTTAACGATGTTAATGTGATTTTGATTACAACACTTCCAAGGAATTCGACCCGAGGTGGTTGAAAGGTAGATTATTACAATTTGCTCATGATAATCTTATTCTCAATCCATTTGTCAATAACATGTTAAACACAACGCCCAAACTGTTCGACTTCAGTCGTTCTTTAATGTAAATGTCTTATATCTGCCCGTTGCTATTATGATCACTAAGTTTGTAAACGACCTGCCGTTAACAGCCTGCAATCGTTGTTCAATATAAACCTACCACTGTGAAGCGCTTTTGTGAATATCGTTGCCTTCTGTAGGATGCTTGAAATGACGTTGTCTGTTATACTTGCCGCCCAAATCACTATTTTGGTTTGGCGCCGCTGCCGTTTTTGGATTCATTTTAATCATTCTTTTAAAAAGTTGTACTTTGCAGCAAATGTACATGCACTTGCCTTAGTATGAGATCCGGTCAAATTCGACGTGTCTAGCTTACGGTGCATTCTTAGCAGAGAGGATTTGTTGCGCAGTGAAATAGGTATAGCATAGAACAGTAAGATAATATGTCATGTGCTGCTATCTGGAGTAACATTTCATACTTTAAGGCTTAACATAAACATTTTGGTACTTTTAAACATTCTTGCAGATAGCCGGATGTCAGAGAAAAAGTCATACAGACAGCTGGAGCCAAACACATCAAAGCATAATCAAAAATGACGGAACGTGTGGGTGATGACTACCAAAACAACCGTAGTGTCAAAACAAGTTTGCTTCGAGAACAGCAGAGAGGACTGTGGAACCCAAATCTTACAGCTTCACAAGAACGAAAAAGACGGTTTTGGATACTCTGAAAATGTACAGTGAACGCTCCACAAACTGCGGTCATCTGTTCAGTTTGAATTATATACATCGCTACGGAGTAGGCTGTGGTTCGTCGATCAACATCACTGTACACGTCTGGCGATTGCAATTGTGCTCCCACCTATTCCCCAGCACTCTCTTTCCTACGAGTGGTCTTTGTTAGGTCCGTCTTTTCTGTATAGCTCACATTGCAGCTAAACAGTTATATTTAAATCGTGAATAAAATAGGTTGGGATTTTGTTGCGCAGGAGGAGGGAAATGATCTAGTGTGTTATGCTGCATGCAAGCTTCCGTTGTTGTGGGTTCTCTGTAGAAATGTTGATTTTATGCTCCTCTCGAATGTTGACAGATTTCCTTAAAACTTCCGTGTAGACTGTTATTTTGGTACCGCTGCTGACTACATTTTGGACGAAACGGGGCAGTAATTTTTTGATGAAGTCTAAAAAATATCCGTTGACTTGAACGACGATTGTCAGCTTGCTCACTTCTAGTAGCAAACTGTTTTCTATGCATAATTCCCCTGTTTGGTGTAAATGGGTCTTTGCAAACTTTTCTATATTGCAAAGAACAGAAGTCTTCCAAAATGTCTACGCGCTTGGGTTCCCTTTCTAGGGATTTCTTAATCACGCTGCCAATTTATGGGTGATTAAGAGTTCGAAGAACGAGAATGTCATTCACGTTGGCTTTGGTTGCTAGTTTTAATTTTAGTTAAACAGGATTGGAAGACACGAACAACTTCACAGAATACATTTAATTCTCAGTAACTATCAGGATACTGTGTATATAAAATATAATTGGCGTTGATTTGAAAAATTCTCATACGGCGTAACTTTTATTCTGGCCGCGCTTGATGATGATGAGGGACAAACACATCTGCTCCGGTGGAGAACCGTTTACCTCCCAAGTTAATGCGAGGTATGTACTACGCAATCCTTTGGAGTAAGTACATCTTTCAGTTTGCAAATGAACCAGTATTTACCTCCTGGAACCCTCTGTGATCGAAACCAAGGGGTTCTAACGAGAAAGTATTTTGCCATGTTCCCATGTAAGATCTTGCTACCTCTAACGTTGGCTGCGTGTGTCCTTTAAACCGTATCATGTGATTTCGTGTTAATAGGACTTGAATTTACTTATATATTGATGTGCCACAAAGATTCACGAAATGATGTTGCGGAACAGGACACATCTTATCGTTGTTATTGTATCCATTATGGAAACCAATCGTTTTGAGAAATCAGATGATAGCTGACTGAACTCTGGATATGAAAAATGTTGAGATTACTTGAATGAATAAAAAGAATGTATGTTGGCGAGTCTGCTGGTATGTGAGTCATTTGTGTCGGATGACAACACAGAAACAGACACACTTTTATGCATTTCGCGTTTCCTTAAGTTTCCAACCTGGAGTGTATACACACAAGCACATCAATTTTGCTCTCTGAGTTTCCGTGCAAAAATAGTCAAGCTGAAAGATATCACAACCGTCCGACTAAATTGTGAAGTTGGAATTCAAGTGTAAACAGTGTTCATCATGTATAAAGTTTCTCATGACTCCCCGCAAATATCCAACCAAGTAATGCACCGGCAAACTTCAAAGCGCCAAATTGAGGTTGGAGTTTGCTAGTTTCAAACAATGGGTGAGTGTAATTTCTGTTCTGCAATTCTTGGAAATTTCAGTGTAAAGTTCCCTGGTCTGAGAGCGTACTCTATCTAACTGACATGTTGCCTTGTAAATAGAACATGTTTAACGCGCTGTCGAAACATCTTTTACTTTTCAGGTGGAAGTGGTCTTGTGCAAGCAATAAAAAATGACGCACATCTAATGATTTGGTATCTATTTTCATATCTTCTTCAAAATATTTTCAAATGTGATGTCTCAGCTACAACCTTTGACAACGGGTCCGGCTCTCATTAGAGCTCCTGGCGAGCTCTAATTAGAGCGAAGCTTGAGTCTAGTGCTTCTTTTCGAAAGTGGTCGACTGGAAAGTTTATGGTAATGCAACAGCTGTGAGCTATTGTGGATGATGTTCAATCTATATGAAAATCAAAATCCCTTACTACTCATCAGTAATAATAATATTCGCAACCGTATTTTTATGATGTGGTCAAAATTAGCGTTGCGACGTCGGGAATAACCAAGGTTCTTGAATTACTTATAGGCAGTTTGGCAGATTTATGATTTTAGATGAGATCCAGTTACAAAATATCAGCGCATCGGCTGGATTCGAACCAGCGACAGAAACACCATGTCTGACATGGGTCTCCCCTAAAATCATAAATCTGCCAAACTACTTATCAGTAAGAGACTTTCAATGCTCAGTAGTGGCATTGGTGGATTCCATGAGACAGTGGGATGGGTGGGCAACCAAGCCCAAATGTGAAATTTCTGAGTTTCTGGCGTGGCTTCGTAGCTCAGCTAGTCGAGCGCTTGCTGCGTTTAGGCATGGTGTTTCTGTCTCTGGTGCGAATTCAACAGAAGTCCTGACTTTTCACAATTGGGTCTCATCTTAAGTCGTTCTGGAAGTCTTACACGAATAAGTGCAAGCCACTTTGACGAGCAAAGGGCAAGTGTTGTATGTACGTGTACATCCATTACATTCACCTCGTATCTGATTGGCTACTTACACACTCGCGTGATACATGATACGTGATACTATGATTGGTCTAACTCTAACTCGTTCACTGGTTTAATGTCATGTGTTACGTTTGTGGGTCAGATTGCATACATGCTGTTTACGCTCGTTACGATTGCCTTGCGTTCTGATTTACGATACAACAGCAAGTAACTTATTACACCATGTCTTCCAATATATGATCAGCAATTTTATGATTCGCTTTCTGGAGTATTGCTGTAGCATGTTTTATTAGATAGGGGCTATCTGTCGAAAGTTTTGACAAACCTGACCACTTTAGTCTCAAAATTTCTCCATTCGCAAGAATAAAACATGAAACTCTGAACGGTTATGTATACAGACCACCTGCTGACATTCATGGGCTGCATGAAAATGTGCAATGTCCGTCTAATTGCTTTAGCATTTGTTTGGGAAATTTTAGACAGCATGGATCAGCAACCAAGCACACCTCGATAGAAGATGCGTGTTTGGTCGCCAGAATACCTTTTTCTACTTCGCTTACATGTGCCGAGAGTGGGTCTTACTTGCTATTTTGATCAAGGACACTGGAGCCCAAACACACTGGTTTCGCCTTTGAGAAAAAGATGAAAAAAATATTTTTGCACTTCCAGCGTCTGGATCGTTAATCTGCGGTGACCCAAAAATCTGATTTTTAATCAACTGTCATGGATTTGATGCCTTGACGAGTGTGAGGATGGTGTTACCCAACAAGATCAAAGCAGCAGTCGACCACTTCATTGATTATTAACAGGCTCAGCTGCACGCGAATGATGATACTCTTTAAAAACACCTCTGGTCAATGCGTGCACAACTACTGTCTGTTGAAAAATCACTCATGTCATTAGCTATAAACTACTACGTGCCGCTAGTGTTGAGTGAAATGACCTAACAAAACTAGAAGTTCCTATTTGAAATGAATATTTCTCCGTACTCATTCGTTTATGGTAATCTGACGTAGCCACTTAACGCGTAACACAGAACCAAAAAATTCGGGCGAACGTTCATGAGTTCATATCACTAAAATCTATTCCGTTTTCTTGGATTTCTCTGGAAACCACGGTAGTTATGACATTCTTCCGAGTAGTACAAGCAATCGGCAAGTTTTGCCGTGCGTGCCTATTGTGAGTGAAGATTTCGGATTCTCGCGACCACCAGTCTCTCAAACATGTTTACAACTTACTGGACCGTTTATTTACTTGCATAATCTTCTGTGATATATCATTTCAGGAGGTAATGATCCCTTCACACTTCGTGCGATAGAGGAGAGCATGAAAGTGTCAGAGTAATCTTACAAAAATACTCACTTCGAAAGCAGTGGTCCAGCTACCACATAATAACCTGATCATATATCTAAGTACAGTTAGATGATTTCAAGTGATAACGTTCAAGTAGGTGCTCAGGTAACAAAAACTCACATCTCAGGTGTTTGTAGAGGTACAGTCGGTTTTGCGTTGGATGGTTCGGCACTTGGACGGGTGAGGAAGAACGGAATCTGAACATCCAGTCGGCTGAAAGGGAGACATTGAACAGCAATTAGTTGTTAACATTGTCTGAAAAAAATTACCGGTTATCGAGTGAATGATCATTTGTGTAAGCACTAATAAACTTCATGATATCATGAAGGAAGTTCAAAAACGACAACAGAAAGAATGTATTTAGGTATTTGTGCTTAGTCACTCAACAGTGGTAGATGCATCTGTTTAGTCAAACTGTTAGTTTGTGCACTGTAATTTCATGCAAGTATCATGTGTTAAGTGGCCACAATTTTTTTCAGGCATGCGTCTACTTACTGGTTAGCAACCGATTATTAGACATGCATATCCGAAGAACTTGAATGGCAGACGTTTAAGCTGGAAGGGAGTGTAGGTTGTCCTTACCGTTTATCTCTAACCTATCAGAGTTCGGTGATTCGTGTAGATGTCAAGGGTGCCTGCAGAACTCGTGCGGAAATTCTAGACTGCTTCAGGTTACTTGAGATCAATCTCACAGCGTGCGTCACATCCAGTTAACAATAACTTAGAAGAGTTGCGATCATAGCCAGTTTGAATATGCAGTTTTAGTTAGACCGTCTTCGGTATAAACAAACAAGTGACAGTAAAAGGTCACAGCGGGTGAATCGAGGACTCATTTTTGTGTACAGAAAGTTTTCGATTGGGTGTTGAAAGATAGAGAGACGTGATATTTTTTTAGGAATGACTATAAGACAAGTTTTTAACAACGTGGCCATCACCATCAAATTTGGAAGCTGAATTGTTGTCATTTTGATTTTGACCGTGGAAGAACATTTCCGATCATATATTAACCCGGCTTGAAAGTCTTATATGAAAATGAATCAAAAAAAATTTAATTTTTTTGGGCATTTTATTAATGAGAGAAGATGGTGGCACATGAAGACGGTCTGTTAGTAACAACACTGGGAGTGATCATTGGTCCGAACCTGCCTGCTCTGTACCCAGTATCTCTGTGTCTGGTTACATCAAAAGTTTGTGTACCGGCGCTGAAAAGGGGTCAGTTTGAATCCAGAGAAAACGATACTATCGGACACGTTGTTGCAAACACCCGTTGACAGTAGAAACCAGAAAGACGGACATTAACGTACGTAGCGTTCAAGAAGATATTTGTTTTATGGCTGCCTTGTTGTTGAGTAACATTTTCCTGTTTTTTTTGTGCTTTTGACTTCAGTTCCACATATAACCAACACACCATCTATATATAACACTATCGTTGTTCTTCAAAACTTGAGAAACGATTTTGACACACGTTACATAACTTCTATCAAGCCATTCTGTCTCGTGTATTGACTGTCAGTCCACCTGTAGTTACAACAATATCTGCACTGGCGATGTGTGTATGTTTTCCTGAGCGGATGACGGAATGGCTGATTTAGTTATTGACTCGAGTTAGCAGTCAGGCCAACACCTGTTCGAAAAGTCTGAGGTCGTCGACTATGAACCACTCCTTGATAGTAACTCATAATATTTATGTTATGTAACACAGACTTTTTGTTTAGTGAAGTCTGGTCGACTGAACAACAATAACAACAACCAGTACTGTGAGAGCAGAAAAAACATTCAGTCAAGTTACCAATTCACCAGTGTTTGGATCGATTGAGCAGAAATTCCTCCTTCCACTCAGTATGACTGCGTGCGTTGGTATACCAATTCGCAAGGAATTTTAGTAAGCGGTCAACAAAATAAAATCAAAATGTTTACACCTCACAGTGCATCATCTTTTTCAAGTCTTGTTTACCCTTATCCATTGAAAATTATCCATGCAGTCATTTTAAACGATTTTTCTATTTGTGTTATCACGTGAGCAGTAGTTATACGATACATTTTAGTGGTATTTAGAAATTGACTGGTCTGTTAGTAAGTTTGGTAAAACCAGAAAATGCAATAATTAACTGACAGTGATGGTTTCTAAAAGTCTGAAAATATGCTTTCCCAAATACTCATCACGTCATTAGCTATTCAATGTACACTCCTAAGAAACTATCTGTCGACTTCAAGCGCCGCAGTTAATCGTGCGGTTTCGATTAAGATGGAATATGGTGCTTCGAACAAGTCAATTAGACCGACAGCTAAATCGAAAATACAAGTTTTCCGATGGTTTTTGAAATTTTTTCCAGTTGGAACATTTAACTACTGAAGTTAGTGAAAACTGAAGATGTCGGTAAATTTAAAAAAAACGGTTGCTGTTAAATTATTCATTCCCTTGGATCAGTCGGTGGCTTTCAAGTGTTGCGGTGCATTGGGTACGTAACCACGTCCAAGTGTAAGATTTCCGACCCCCCAGCGTGACTTATAAGTCAACTAGTAGAACGCTGTTTTTGTCGCTGGTCTCCAAACAGCCAAAACTCAAACTTTTCGTAACTGGGTCTTTTTCAATTTATCAATACGTTCGAAGGGTAATGGGTTTTCTGAATAGAGTGACACTTCTTGACAAACGTTATGTGAAAGTTTCCCTCATGGATGCTAAAAGATTTTCTGGAGCAGTCATTTGTTGCATGGAGTGAAATGTCGTAACCTTAGGTAAATCACTTCATGTAAGGCCTAATACAGTACTTGGAGTCGTTATCATAACTTACGACGGTGCTTCGGACCATTGAACAATATACCACAGAACGATGCCATTGACTGATTAGCAAATAGTTCTGTCTTATATTTCCGTTTCAGGTTTAGTTTCACATTTCGTAGTTAAATACTGATAGCCAACTGGATGAGTCCTAAAATGTACTACTCAACCGGCATTCTATCCTCGCTACAGAAACATTTCCGACGAATGACAGCTACAATTCCCACATTACATTTGATCCGTTAGTAAGTCGGAGTTTATTTTTGAGTGGTCCGTGGTGGACTGAAAAGATGTTTGAGCGCGGTGAAAATCGGAAGCCTTCTTTTTACTCTCCCTAACTACAATCTACTTGCGGGCGATGAGTTTTTTTCAAAGGGCTAAAGTTTGCAGAATGTGCGGAAATGTTTATCGCTTCCGAGTTTCGTCCACATTTGATATAATTTTTTGCACTCGCTATGTGCAGTTCTATGCTGTTTACTGCTATATTTTGTCAGATGGAATCAAAAAGGCTACTCTAGACAAAGAAGATACCTGAAGCTCACCCAGTGTAAACGTTACTGCACGCCTAAATGGTTTATTATTGCCGATATAACTTGCGGCTGATGCAAACAGAGATTTTATCCTGCCAGTGTGGGAAAGAAGCACAATACTTGACCCCAACCGTTGTTAAAATTTGCCAGCACTGCATATGCTCGCCACGACAGAGCATTGCTGTCAGGTTCACGTACGCATGGGGCAACTAAAGTGACCGCTGTGGGTTCATGACCAAATCACAGTATTTACATGCTGACCGACTGACTGTTTCTGGATGCATGAAAAAGGGAGGAAGTATCCACTGTTTAGTCAAATCATGCCTAAAGAATACATTACAGACCAGCATCTGAGTCTAGTGGATTTTTCGAGAGGAGCTGGACAAAAATTTACGTGAGCTCAAAAGCTTTGTTTACTTGAGTGGCGTTCAGTGTGATCCAGACGAAAGTCCACACCACCTATCAATAAACAGAAGGTCGTCCAACATGTTTGATTTCCCACTATTGGAGACACCAATTGAAACCAATAAAACAGTTACTTCGTATCGTCTCATGATGATCGAGCAATCTAAGCATTAATTATAAGCGTACGTGACGGATCGTTCGGATGTGGCAGGATGGCAACATTCAATGTGAAGTCAGTGGTTGGGTGTTCAACATGACCTTTTCGTGAACATACAGGTGGAGTTCATATTCTGGTCGTGCAAATAATGTAAACTACTGATGAGTATTGGGAAAAATATTATCTGAATTCACTGGTTCTGTTCTGAAGAAGTTAGTCCAAAGATCTACCGAGCATGCAAACTGTGATTACTCGTTTCGTATAATTTTGTATTTTCTTGTCAGTCGTGCACGCAATGCACACAAATTATGTACCAGTCAACGTAAAACCAGACAAAGTAATTGGGGTAATATGGATCCACCAAGACTGATAACATCAGAGCTGTAGCATTTTGTTGACTGCGTTAATCTACTCAAAGAAATGATATGCAAGTCAAAACTTGTGGTTACTAGCTTACAAGAATAAAAGATTGAACAAGCTTACGTATCGTGGGGCAATTGTCATGATTGAGTCATATGGATAAAACTTGACTGTATTCTTGTCTCTGTTATTATGACTGAACCATATATTTTGTATATTTTACAAGCAGGACTGTTGACAAGCAATGAAACCATACAACAATGATGAGTTATATCAAGGAGCTCGATCCCTTGGAATCAAGAGGTTACCAAAATTTTGTTACTTTTTATCATGTAAGGTATCTTACCCACTAAATTATGCTTACGAAATATGTTATCCAAAACACAAGTTATCAAGCCAGATTTTAAGTGGTTCACTTGTTAGTTAACCAAAAACTCCACAGAATGATCTGAATTGAGCGTGTTTACTTCAGGTTTACGCATTCAAAAACTAGGTGTTTCTACTTCAGCTTCAAACTGATTGGACTGAAGGCCACACAGTTTATTTTGATATTTTATGTCTCGTTCTATCCGCAATTCAAGCGAGCTAGGGTAGACTATAATGATCTCATTTGAGTCCCACCATGCCAGGATATAGTAACGCCTCATATCATGTATATACTTGTCGAACTGCTGAATCTTGGCGATACTGGATTCAGTTTAGCTCGCTTTCGTTTCACGTTACTGGCAATTCACTGTTATTTATAACCTTGGACATGTTTTAAAATATTGTTGGCCTGCATATTATGCTTCCCGCGAGTCCAGCGTGATAAGTGGCAACAAAACTTAGTCACTGTTTCGATAAGATATGGCGGCTCGTTCGTCACCGGAAATATCCAGTTCATTCAATTCTCCTAATAACAGTGGAATAAATAACAAGTGCCTTGTAATTACGAATCAAACATTGAACTAGTGGTACTTTTCAGTTTAAAAATTACAGGTTGCCGTTTTCTTACTATTTCTTCTTTATATACATTTTTGCTTTCAACTTTAAAAAATGGGGCAAAATAGGACGAGTGCGATGAACTGTTGAAGATATACATTGTTTCAAACTATCATTGAGTCATACGTCACCAATACCGCTACTGTTTTAAAAGAACATGATGTTGTCGAATAAAAGTACACGTATGCAAGATGTCAGTCATAACTGTCAGTGGCAGTAACCGATATTCACTTTGAGCATGCATTTGTGCATTATACTGGGTTGAATAATAGACTACAGAGAGAAAGACAGAGACACAAAACAATCTGAGTAACAGTCACCTGACTACAAAGATTCATCAGTCAGACCGATTAGTTGACCAAACTCTGTCAACGTGATTATTGTTGAGTAGGCGAAATACTGGAACCGATTATCAGGATTAGCATACATTGGCTCAAATTGGCAAATACAGTTTGCTGGCATTATTTTGCCTTTGCATAGTGTTTGGTGATATTTACAACTATAAAAGGGAATCTGAAAGATAGTTAAAACTCAACGATGAAAGTATTCACTGTTGCTCCTGGTCTACTGAAGAATTTTGTCTCATCGATCCACAAAGTACATGCGGCATTATCGCATATTAACAATGAACACATGTTCTGAAATCCCATTAATTATTATGAATGTTCCATATTCAGTGCAGAAAGTACAAGTGGATAATGAGTTCAGAGTGTTCGTATACTCACGGGTGAAGCCACTCTGTTGAACTCCCTTGGAACAAAAGGTTCGGAATTTCATAGCTGTGACATAGTGCTTCGTCAGTGACTTCATGCAATCAAGATATACCCTCAAGTTGAAAGAAGATCTAGTCGCAGTCGATGACAACATGATTGTTTCATTTTGTTAAGAGGCATTTTACGAGGGTTCACTGCAGATTGTAGAACTGTTTGCATTCA
>JTDE01000110.1:134840-175431 GCA_014338405.1 Paragonimus skrjabini miyazakii | reverse complement strand
GATGAGCAGATAATATCACTAGAAGATAGTACAATGCTCGTTGTACTAACCCTGAATGAACAGAATAGATTCCGGATATATTTTCGGCTGTCAGGCTATTCTGATACGATCGAGAATGCTTCCATGTTTAAGCACACAAAATGGCACAATCCAAATAATCAGATTCGCTGTGCAGATATAGTAATGCAATTAATGATAGACTTATTTCCTAAATGAAGTGCTTCATGTGTGTTCAGCCTACAGTACATATAAAAACGTTCTTTTGAACCAAACGTGTATCTCAACAGAAGCTAAAACAAAACGTCATATCAACTTCTATTATTGATACAAGCTCGATGGTCAACTTATCAAGATATATCATGTGAACAGAATGGAGTGTGATATGTTGCTTTTAACAATCTAACAACATGAGCAGACTCAAACGTACTGTAAAAAGTAAGCAAGCGATTGACAGTATTGAAAAATCCTGTAAGTTGCAATATTATTTAGATCTCCAAACGACGACCAACGGCTGCTCATAAAAATGTATTCCATGTAGCTGTTCTGAATGAATGGAATTGTCGTCAATAGTATTTTTGTGTTGAACTCCGAAGAAGGACTTTACAATTGACAAAGTATCGTAGTTGTGTGAACGTTACCGAAGAACAAGCTATTAAACACCAATTATAGTTTCTAACGCGTCTGTCTACTACATGATGAAGAAGTAATTTGAAATCTGGGTACAAAATAATGCTCTCTTTTTGCTACACTTGAATCCAAACCGTCTGCGGACCCAGTGATCCTTGCTAATCCAAGAAGATTATCGTTCCACATAGCGTATTTGATGTTTGTAGTCATACTAGCTCTCGCTAATGAGTGGTTCATTTAACAACGGTGGGCATTAAGTAAAGATGTTACGATCAGTCCATTGGATGTAATCATTCAGACAGAGTACGAAACTCAGACCAATCTCGTTAACTCTGTCACTGTTTACGACATGCATAATTTCAGGAGATATGACACTCCCAAACGCCTAAACATTCTCCTTCGAATTCGTCTTAACGTGAGAAAAATCAAAGATTCTTGAACTAAGGCTACAAATTGTTAAACTCAATAGCTCTACTTCACATGTATCCTTTTGTCACTGGTTTTATACCGTCATATCACCTTGGCAGGAAAAATCATATTTGTGTAAAGAATCGATCCTCAAGTATTGAAGACAGAACTACCTTGTGCAACACGGGCCACATACAAACCACCTCTGGGTTATAAGGTCGGATGTTTCTTTGCTGTTCTTTTTATCACCATTGCGTTTGTCACTGATGTTCTCGTCAAGGGACTGCAGTACAAATAATTCATAGCTAAAAGACCAAATTAACTGTAAACAATAGTTTCCTACTACACATTTTCCCTTGTTTGTTCATACTGCTTCGCCGTCACATACCATTTTACCCTTTGGGGAAAGATTGCGGATGGATTTTCTGGAATACACATCACGCATCCACAGATGACAGAAACTGATGTTCAACTTCAACAGATTACCGACAATCCATTCAGGCTGTAGCAGCAAACTGTTGTGCGGTCAAGGTCGTATGTCTGGACCGACTTACTGCGGCATGTGGCCTGGATCTCACGCCCACACATCCACCGCTGAGTGACTTCCAGCAGCTCACAGATTACCAACACCGCTGTAGTCAATGTCACTTGCACACACTTATACGCACATCCCACCTCCACACGCACGCAGACACAGCAACGCACACGGACAACCTACGACACGTGATTCAACCCAGTGTCCTCCCGGAGCTGACACGACGACGAGACCGTACACACATGTGAGCACAACTCGTCTGGGTCCGTGGACTACACGGTGTTTCCATCCTGTAGATCCCTACGTTGACATCTATGAGATTTCACCTAACACTCCATTAACACATCCACGGATTACATCTCTGCATTTTGTCCGAACCCTTGCTGTAAGTGCACTTGTTATATTTGTTCGTCACTTACATCACACTTTGGTTACATATCCTTCTGATATTATTTAGATATTTGTTTTTAACAATACTAATTACAACGTATTGTAATTAGCTAGCCAGCATTTAAAAAGCTTTCCTCCTCAAAAGATGTTTGTAGCCGCCCTTCTGAAGAGCTATGACAAAATGACAAGGCACTGTGTCAAAAAAGTAAAGAAAACGCAACATAAAAACTGCACTTAATGAAGCTTTATCTTGATCTACTAATAGACTGTGTCGATCAAACTTTGAACCATTCGCCATCTCCGCCGATTGCTAATCGGAAAGGTAAGAAAAAAGATATCCAAGCGACGATGAACGCACTCGCAAACAATATGTGAGACTTACCTCATCCCAATCCAGCATCTGCCCTGTACGAGGTAGGACACAATAATTCCTTGCAATTCCTTGGCCATTTTGTTTTGATCGCATCTGTATTACAAAGATAACACGAAATTTATTGGTTGGAACAAATTAGTGTTCACAAACCCAGAAAAGAGCGAGAGAAGGTAATCAAAATAGGCATCTTATGTTTAAATACATAGTGTTTGAGTTGTGGCGGCATGTAGGGTGCATGTATAATGTCAAGGTTGCCAAGGTTGACTGTTTTGACTGGGTTATAGTTTCAAACAGTTTAATCGCAAGTACATGTTTACATTGGTAGGTGTTGTTCAAATTTACGGTCACGCTTGTACCTGTTAGGTGTTTGCAATTCCATAGGACCGGCGGTCACAACGGCGGACATTTTGACTTCGGTCATAGCTTGTTCTAGCTTTTAGTATGCTTTGCTGACACGTCAACTCATCAGTTCTATTCTTCATATTCTCCAGATTTCCATGTCCATTCTACTCTTTTCGGTTGTTGAAAATTGCTCAATGCAAGATTTTCGCCAAGCATCAATAAGATAGAAACCTGTGAACATGCACCTTTCTACTTCATGTGTAAATCTATGGATCTGTGAGTTCGCAGAGATGAACGGTTACGTTTCTGAAGATAGACTTCACTTGAATCAGTAGCCGATGATCTGCCTAGCCAAAATCGTCAAATGTTCCGGTTGAGAAAGTTGAAAAACTCTTTCTGGGCAAAAAATTCCACGATTACATTTAACAAATATAATCTCGTCAATGCGTAGTTCAGCAGATTTGATACTTCAGAAGAGACCCAATTGTGAAAGAAGTCCAACTGTGAAATCTGTGAGCTTCTGACGTGATATCATCGTTTATCTGGCAGAGCGCTTGCCTCGTTAAGGTAGGCTGTTTTTGCCGCTGATTCGCCTGATGAAAATTGACTTCGACTACAGTGTGAAAAAGTGTGGTGTAGACAGTCTTAATAGAAAAGTTTTTTGTCAAGTAAAAATGTGAAGGGAACCCGTTTTCCATTGCTGTAAATAATCACCTTCAGGCACTGATAAACGCTTTGGTCGAAATGAGCCTCATTATTGCCAACCGGAGGAATTATACCTTAACAGAAGCCAAACGTGATTTGCTGGAGATTTCTCTCCACATGCCCTTCAACGATTTCAGTGAGGGTTACGTAACTGTACTTACGTAAAGCACTCTAACAAGGCCGTTTACTTTGGGCAATCCATATTAATCCATTCATCACATCTCTCTTGCTGACGCCTCGTGCACGCATTTAACCACACCGATAACACGGGGAATTCAACTGTCGTTCCATACTGTTATCTGGGATTTTTAAACACACTAATCGGGGCGTGACTGCAAACGAATTAATTTTATTTTCTACACAACTACACACATTCTCAGCTAGATTCGGACTTGGAGAAGCCGTTGATGAAACAATGATGTGTTTCAACAATGCCTTTGATGACAGTAAGAGCCCTCGATGGATACATAGCCATAAATTAACCTTGGTTCTACACCATTAATACAGAACTGCAAACAGACTGCTCACAAGGAAGTCTGAAACTGACACAATTCAAGCAGCTTGAATGGGTGTATAATAGAATTGGACCTTTTAAAATCCAACAGTAGATTACCCACTCTGTTGTGCACTTTTATTGGGCGATCGCCTCTGATAGATCGTCCATAGTAGCTAAACAAATCTATTTATCCCATCCATCTCCTTGATAAACTTCAATTCATCTTCGCGGTGTTCTAGTTACCCACATCCTACTTATAGTTAGCCTCTCAAATCGGTCAGTGTCATGGTCTTGACAGTGCTTAATTAACGCTAGTAGCCTGAGCTAAGCATGATCAGCAACACATGTATGACTAATTTTTGCCTTGGAATGGTCTCACCTAGACGAAATCAGCGTCACTTGGAGAAATAGCTGAATAGAAGATGGGAGCGAAATAAAGCAAGTTATGAAGACATTCAGAAAGTGTAGTGGGAAATTTAAACCTATTTGTACGGAACAGATGCTCAGCCTAAGTGGCGCATCTGGTCAGTGTGTGTCAACAAATGATGGATCCGCGTGGAGGAATTTGACCATAGTTAGGAAATGGGGGGCGAACCTAAAAGTCACCAGCTGGTAAACGCCCTGCTAGTTCAGAAAGGAGAGTTTGGTAAAGCAGCAGTATCACACAGTTTCGTTCACTAGTAACGCATGTGATGAGCTTCTTTCACTTCAGTGCGTTTATCTTCTCACAAAGAGTTGTACCCCTCTTCTACTTATAGTCCGTTATCTCCGATTGTCTTCACAGTCTGTACATATTACTATCCTACATTGGAGGATGAAACTTTTTCCGCAAGATTTGTCCATTACATTACTGAGTAGGAAACACACATTCTCTGGGTCGCTGAGTTTGAAATAAATATACTGGCAGAAAAAATCGATAAGACCAGCAGAACACAATGTCAGTCGTGAAATGCTAGAGAGAGTGTGGTTAAGTAAGCTGGTAAACACTGACGAGTTAGGCAGCAGAATAAAACGATGTACAACTAGAATAATTTGATTAACAAATTTAGTTTTGTCGGATTAACTAGGTGACATAAGTTCATCAGGTGAGAAGCAGGAAAGTTGTTTGCAGATTTTGTCGGGTCAATTCCTTGCCAGGTCAAATGGGTGTCACATTCGTTTACCCGACAACCCTTCTGTACACCAGATGTCTTCTCATTTTCCTAACGTATATGAAAGCACAAAGAAACACATTATGACGGTAAACATCAAATTTTAGTTTTGGGTAAAAAGTCAGTATCACTTGGGCAAAGTATGACGAGAACTTTTGTATAAACTAGAAAATAGAAAAATCCTCCAAGCTTTTCTGAAGGAAATTGAAATATCATATCCTGGTTTTCGGTGGAGATAAACGGGTTGAAATCCAAATGTTAACGATAGTACAAGTCGTCACCAAACCATCATACCTGTATCTCTAAGTACAGAATAATAGTTTAAAAGGCAACGCATCTGCCGGTCAAATAGGAGTATGTGTGGTTGAGATTCACTGTGTACAGATACTTGATAAGCGGCAGGATCTACGAGACCAGTGACGTGTTTCCGGCTTGTTTTAATCATTAGACGTGTACTAATTATGCCAGGTAACCGTGTAAAATTATAGATCTGTTTAGTTTCTCGAGGCAGACAGTACAGTTCTAACACGTGCTCTCAACATTCCTACCGATCTAAGGACTCCGCTGAGTCTCGCATAAACGGCAGGACTTACTCACAAATGAATTGGTAACCAACCATTTTGGAATTTGGGGTTAACATAGTGAGATATTCGGTCACAGATCGTGGGATACGCCCGACTGACTAGTAGCAACTGTCAAAAAACTAGTGGTGAGTTTCTCGGAAGGTTCTGTAAATTTCATACTAATATTTTTATAGTTATACAATATTGTGCTCATTAGTGAAGTTCGCTTTGCATGATATTTAACGACGTTACATCCGTTTTAGACGAATTGTCTGAAAAGTGGTGTGTAACCGGACACAAGATATGTTGAAATAAACCAGCGAAACTGTGTATACTCAAATACTAGACTATCTGTCGAAAACTATTCGGTTCTTCGTAAGAACTTTCCAGCGTACACATCTATTTGTTACCAGCTGCTTTCATGTGCTTCCTGCATCCAGAGTTGTCACTGGTTTTTGCATGGCCGTTCGAAGCTATCGTCACAGTGCTCCGTTTGTTTTCTAGTTACTCGCCGAGGCTATTCTTAAGGTCTAGGTTTATCAGCTAGGTATTGATTTGGTTCGATCAGATTTCTGGAAGACGATGGTACAAATTGCCTTATCTCACTTTCGATTTACAGCATTAGCGTTCTCTCTAATATCTTTGCGGAGTTTCAGCTGTACATAATTTGAAAGGTTTTTTCAATCCGGGTACACTTAGAATGGCTATTAAAAAACTGTTGTCTCCTAAAAGACTCCATCTTCCGAGATGAAAACAGTAAACAATATGCATAAATGTTTTATCAAAGGAATTGCCTGAACCCATTAACGGTCTTTTTGTTGTTAATGAGAATACAGCAGAACAGAAAGTCTGACAGAAAATGAGTATCAGAAGGCACACGTAAGTTACCAAAATTGACTCAGTATAGTGTACACCAATACTTGTCAAACTTATGTAAACAGTGGTCCATTGAAAAAAGCTAAGTGGAGCCACCTTTACTAAACATAACTATCTATTTGATGGAAGTTCCGTAACTCCTTTTAGCTAAGTAATCCTCGCTCAACCAATCACAGACATACACTTTTACGAAGAGAAAAACTCTTTTGATAAACATCTGTAATATTTAACTGTTTTTCCTACTTGTCCCCCTTGTCTTTTAACTGTATGTGTTAAACTTCGACACATTAGATATGACAAAACTTCAGAGCATGCATATGGAACTATACAGAAATACAAACAAATTATTTAGGCATTAAATAAACAAACTAGGTTTGAGTAACAAATTTCCAGTAAACGTTTTGATCACGATTTCACTTAGTGATATTCGATGGAGTTTCTTGGTAATCCCTACCTAATCTACACGAGGGAAAAGTGACATAGTAAACACGGTGTTTTGAAAAATTGTTTTATTGATTCGTTATTAGGTCAGCATAGATGCTACAGCGTGCAACTAAAAGAGCGGAAAAGTGATAAAGATATAAAAGATGGAAAAACGGTTGCTGTGCTTAATTTTCTCATTGTTTTTACCAACAAGCCAAGCTGGATCAAGCTGCTCGGTCTGCTTAAACGTCTTATCGTATTATCCAGACATTCTGAAGTAAAATGGAGAAAAACTGACTATTAGAAAGTTGGTTGGTCGTAGCCCGGTAAATTTTCTTTCAGGTTCAAGTCTGAAATTCTCTTAGTAATGAACCAGCTACGTAGCTTGAATACAGGAATGATTTATCTGATCTCTCGGTAAAGGTGACAATCGACTAATCCAGTTTCACAGTTAACTGGGCATGGACACGAAAGAAACCATAGTTCCGTCTCGTTAATGACAAGTTGCCGATGGCTCGTCGGGGGTAACTTTAACGCAATTCGTTGGGAAGCGGTCTAATATCCATCTTCCAAAAGCACATTAACGACAGAATACAGCATATTTTTCAAGGTGGCAACTTAAAAGACTACTCGTTCTTTGTTCGTTGAAAAATGAATCCGATTCCGTTCTTTAAAGATATGCATACCGACCGCTCCAGGTTGATCTCTGATAAATACGCTGTCCACTAGAACAGTTTACACGATTTCCGGGTACCACTCTAAGAACATGATACAACCCATTTCTCTCCGTCTCTAGAGTGTGTGGTAAGACTGGCAGGCTACTTCAAGTATCTGTATTGTACATGGAAGATAACTGTTTCCTGGTAGCAGTACAAATTCGCTGCAGATTCATCATCAACAAAACTTCATGTTGTTGATTGTTATCCATAGCCTAAGTGATGCTGACTATACATGACTAAGATCAACTCAGTGACAGTAATCCATATTCACTTGACCAAAACGTATGCACAATTTAAGCCAATCTGCAACGATCCAAACATAAGTGTTCAAGCGATTTCGTTTTGAAATAAGTGGTCCATTTTTCGTTATCGTGTCTTATTGTTCGTATGAGTGCATATTATCTAACACCTGCAACTGTACTGGCCAAATGGTAAATCACCAAAAAATCGTACGTCACATCATGTTGTCTAGGACTCAATGATTATTGATACCGCTCGTCGGGTGACAAACGGAAACTCGGCAGGTCAGTCCACTTTTCTGCCTGGCACTGGCAAAACTAAACATTAATGGTGCGACAACCTGTAAGATATCAATCACGAAAAGCTCCACAAAAACTTCTCTAGGACAGCTTAGGAAATGATACACTTCCAATGTTTACTTGTAAAAACGAGCTGATATTTTGTTGCCGTCTCTAAACACACGTCGCCCTAGACCGATCAATTTGTGGTCAGTTTGCGAGTAATTTACCTATTGTCCTTTAAGGACTGAACTATTGACTTTAGGCTTTTGGAGAATGAGTTCTGAGTATGTTCTCCCAGACACAGACTCACTAAATGTGAGCTTTCGGTGAGTGGTAGGAATGTCATGCTTCATAATTATTAGCAGCTGTATATAATCAACAAAATCGGAAGTGGTTTCTGACATTCTCAAGTGCCAGTTGTGCCAGCCAGATTAAACTCAGATGGTGACCTCATGCTACTCTGGCTGCTCACTGAATGGGTACTGGGTAGATGAAAAACTGGTTAAGTAGAGCTTCGTAACTTCAGAACATACATACACTCACCAGTTCCTCTCAGTCTAACGACTGCAACATGCTAGTATCATCCCCAAGTACATGCTGACGATTAGGTTGTCCTGAGAACTTCACTCATTTATCCCACAGATGTTCAAGCCCTCGTTAACAGTAAACCAGACAGCGACATGCCTTCCGGTCAAGACCATGAACAAACCTTATTACAGTGATCTGATAACGTTCAATCTGTGGTGACGCATATATGCAGCGATGAGGAAATCAACTTCTGCGTGCGTGGATTTTGGTGTTGACTGTGATGGAGTATGTGCATTACCGTTGTTTCGATGATAAAAACTGCAGATGGTGACTAGCATGTAGCCTGTACGCGAAATCTGTTCAGAGGAAATTAGCAAATTTAAGCCTGTCAGTTGGAACTTCAAAATGTGGCAGCGATTTCACAAGATTCTGCAGCATCGAATGTACGGACGACAACTTTTGAAAATAGTTTATCTTTTCTACTCAAGTCGGTCACAGACCTACGAAGATTCAAGTTTCTGGATAGTATTATAATATTATCCACCATCCGGTTTGTTTCGGATTCCTTGTAGCATTTCCACAAAGCTTAAGGTGGCCAAAATCACACCAACTTCATCTGTGTCCGACCAGTCAGTCTTACCTTATGACGTCAATGAAATCATTGTAGTACCCCATATTTCCACTTCGCCTTCATTGCAGAAATCACAATTTAGAGGCATTTCTTGTAGATTTCATGATGTAGCGGTATCATAATGACTTTCGGTCACTCCATTACTACGTCAGTTGATTACTCAATTTTGCAACTTTACACCTTAGTATGAATAGCCAGTTTGGTTTCAGAGAGTTACAAATTGTAGCATTATTCAGGATGGTAAACCGAAGATGAATTTCGGGAGATTGAGGAGGATTTCAACGGGGATTTCCAATTATGCAGGCAAATGAGTAAGTGTAATATTAACTAAGCGACCGAAATATTGTTTGAGTGACTCGATGTCACATTTTGCCTTATTTCACATTTTACTCTACCGAAAAATACTTCGATTTGTGGTATGCACTGCAAACCATACTATATAAATAGGTGAGCGGATGAGGTTCCTATGAAAGTTCACCAACTTTCTTGTGGCTCCACAAACTGGCAATCCTAATAGCATTCAAAACAAACCGACAACCAACAATTGAAACAAACAAGTATCTTTCCAATTGGCCATAGAAACAGAAGAAAGATAGAGTTTTTTTGACTACATTTCTGTCAAAATGACTCAACTCTTCATTTCACGATACTGTAAGAATTCGATTATTCAGCTTAACAGGGGAACTTGTTTTTGATTTTGTTGATTAGAAAGATGTTGAGTGAAAATATGTTTCTGGATTTCATGAACATCTTTTCGAATCGTTTGGTCTCACTACACTCAGCTGAGGTCAGCTAAACAGGAGGTTGCCAGAAAATTGCAACAGTATTGACATTTAGTGGATCCACTTAGATGTCAAGTATCTAACATCTACTCATACTTACCGCAAAATCTCAAAACAGCGTTTGTCATGGACTATATAGCTTGTTTGTAGACCTTCAATTTATCTATGGTTAGTGCCAATCAGTACCAAACATGCTGCAAAGTTTAGATTATCCTAATAAACGTTCACTAATTTGAATTTACACAGATAGATTCAAATGCTTATCAGTGTGCCTGAGGCATATAAACACTTGTCTCAGGAGAAGGGATAAAAACATATTCTTTCCGCCAGTTCAGCTAAATCATGATTTTAATGAAACAATGGTACCCGTAGCCCAGACTCAATTGTGAATCAGAACAAACTCATTGTCTGGCCATGTATCCGTTATACTACGGAGTTGGGACAGCCTGAACTGCATGGAGTTATGCAGGTTACTTTCCCTAACAGAGTTCTATTCACTTAGACAAAATCAGCCCCCTTAAGTTAGCCCCTAACCTCAGTAGCCGCAACCTCATGGTTAAGTAACCCGACTGTTAACCTGACCCTAGATGGCAGGTTATGGGTTCGACTGGTCGACATGTGTCGTGCTAATGAGACCCAAGCGGGTCACAGAAGCAGTCTACCACATTTCGCTAGTGATCATTTGTATCAACTATATACATGCGAAGAACGCAAGGTTAAAGTGAGCATGCAACAGTAATGAACGCTTGAGCGTTCTTCAGTATCAGCAGTACTGATGCCCAGTAGAAAAAGCCTCTGCTTCTACAGCTCAACATCCGGTTCAGCACAAAAAAAAACGATAAATCCATAGTCAAACAAGCTTGTGTGTACCCAAAAGATACAACCTTTGGTAAATTGGCCGGCTAGAAGAAGCGAACGATCCGCGCACGTTAGTGTACCATGTTAGTTTGTGGAATATCTCGTGTTGCTTGAAAATAACAAGAAGAGGTTAAAAACGCTTGAAAACCATAAAAGAACCTGTGGTTACTTCCTAAAGACCGTGGTCGTGGATAAGAAGAATGATCATGGTTTTTGAAATAAGCTTCACTACGTTCCACTATGTTACATGGTTGGCGGCATCCGAAACGGATTAGCCTGTCACAGTGACCGAAGCCAAAGGACGCCTGCGCTTTAAACCATCACCCCAAGTGGCTTGTGCTGCACCACTTGCGGTTCCACTCATAACCCGAAGGAATAAAACCAGTAGGTGTGTGGGTGAGGTCTTTGTGTCAAGCCGGCCAATGCTTGTTAGCCAACTGAATGGCTAGCACGAAAAGGAAACCCTTATCTCTCGGAAAATAAACAGTGAGAGAGACTGCAATGACAAGATCCATACTAGGAAGAAGGATGTATGAAATGTAATACAAGAAGCATTTCGGTATACGAGTGCATGCTAGCGCATTCCGGAGAGGATAAAGTTGAAAAACAAAACTCAAAGTTGAACTACAAAAAGGTCAGACAGAAGATTCATCATTCAGTACACCAACAAAGCTCGATTGCATTGACCAAGACCATGGTCGTTTGGCAACTAATCCGCTCCTGTTTTCAAACACTAGGGTGTCTGTGATCTTCCACTACGTTACTCACTAACTAGCAAACATACAACGACAGGAGAACTGGGTAACAGTATTCCTTCTGTATGAATTAGGTGTTACGTGAATTAAGAAGTTGATTTTTAGCTGACCTGGCGTCTAACGTAATGTACACAGTATCCTAACTGTAACAATACTTATTAAATACATGGAAGAGTGATTAAACCACGTTCAATCTTAATGGTTAAACCGCTGGGTATTAGGGGTTAGACTCAGCAAACTCCTCATCTATTGCAGCTAAATTATCACAACGGCCAAGACAAATATCGCTGGTAATTGTATATGGGTTAATACTGTTTTGGTATTTGTGTCTAGCACAGGTATGTAGGTTAACCTTGTAAGGGGATTGACGAGAACGAAGACCCGGTGAATTCCGAAGAGGTAACTGCTGATGCCATCCTAATATCACTCTATGGGGATGTATGAAACGAAACTGGCAAGTTCGCACTTCCGTGCGCAGACTGAGGACTGACAGGAACACGGAAGACAGTAAAGATTTCCAGCAAAGAAGTCAGTACCATTCTCAATATTCATAGTGATAAGCGAACTATAGGGAAGGCGAATGAATTCGCATAACTTACGTATGTGCTCCAAATTCTCCGTTGATGCCGGTGTTAATCAGCTCATCGGAGAAATAGCATTGGTGATGTACCGATTCTCTTCCAGGTTATGGACAATTCCCATACCAACTGATTAGAAGTGCGAGGTGTTCAACACACTGTTGCACGGTAGTTATGCTCAGAAACCGAGTACAGCTCACTAACACCTCTTAGGAATATGCTACAACACCCATCCCAAAATGAAGATTCATGCCGACTAACAATAACCATTTTTTAACAGGGATGTCCCAAGTAATGGGGACATTTCAATCTATTCCAGTTGTTTAGTCAATGACGGTTGTGACAGTTGAGTCACTTTTATGGAGTGGAAAAAGTTCACTGGGCTGTTCACTGGATCCAGGCCCTACGGAAGACTAGTCTTACACCATGACCGTGTTAGTCAGTGTGATACGGAGATATTCTGGCATACACTGGGACCATACGGTAACAGGCACCTACTGGAAGTGAAAACAAATGTGTCCAAGAATGATCAGAAGTAAAAGGATCGGTGACAGGGGAGGGAGGAGAGCGTGGTTCTCCGAGGCAATCACCAGCACGGAAAACAGCACATGCGGTACATAATTGTCTCAACCACAGTAAGTTAATTTTTCTACTTTGAGGTGGAATTCAGATTTGTACACTCAACCGACATGTACAAACTACTCGCATGAAGTCCGTCCACTGCACCAATCCGATGAGTTTGCTGATGCAACGGAAAAATATTTAAAGATCTAAACAAAACATGGTCAGAAAATGATTGTTTACGTTTGATGACGTAAAACTTACCGCACCACGTCACCAAATATGGATAGCATCGAGCGATAGTAGGCACAGTCGGTGGTGGGCAATTTAAAGACCGTTGATGAGGCAAGGATTGCTTGTTCATGCTTGAGCATACCTTCTAGAGCCAGACCACGTCGTTTCATGTGTGATTCAAACCAGGGTTTTAAAATGTAGGTGTGTTGCCAGCCACATTCCCCTGGACGAACAGGTAATTGGTCTCTGACAATGTGAAAGGGTGAGAAAGAGCTTACTATAGCAAACTTGGACATTTCTGAACATCCCCGTATGTAGTAAACAACCAATATACTTTTGCTTGCTCAGGAACAAAACACGAACAATCCGCACAGTACAAAACTATGTGAAAATATCAGTATGTGCATGGAACAAGATAGCTATCTAATAATTGGCCCATCTGACCTGGATACTAGCGATATCAGCAAGACAAATCTGAGTTATCAACAAAATTCTGAAACTACTTTGGAAGCCCGCCGTAAGACATCCTCCGACGGGTGTTTTATCGACGATTTTCTACTAGTGGCCTCATGCTGTCGTCGCAACAAGCCTGAATGTCGGATCGAAAACCTTCTATGCTTACGAATGAGGCAACAGTTCCAATTTAGTTAAAACCATTCTGCGTACACTCAGCGGACAAAACTCATGCGGAATGTTTTGTGTAGGAAACAATCTAGTGTCTGACTAACCTTGAACTGACTCGGTCCACTAACGATCGGTAGCAACCTTTGGTCACCATATGTAGTTCAGTCACTTGAAAAACTGTAAAACAGGAAACATTATATAGCAGATTCACAAAACAAGATACATCAACTTATCTCTTATTATTTGTAGTGAATATAGTAGATATTTGAGTACCTGTCAGTAACTTGGAAATTTCTAATGATCTTGTGTACTTGAATAACCTAAGCAGTTGTAAATATAAACATCCGACAAAACTGATCTGCTCGTGCCAATCTACTAGTAGATTTTGATCTGGGTCGCCCTACAGAACGATGGTACTTGAGTAACCCCTATTCCGTTTAGTGAAAAGTTAACATCGTAGGCAACTGAAATGTGCAAGCCGGAATGAAATAGGTGAGCACATAAATTTAGGTTTCTGCTTTGGTAGCAACTTATGAGCAACTGACGATTTGCCCTAGTTGTAATGTTCCACTTCTGACACAGGCTCATGCAGGCCTTGTGAAACAAGGAAAACTGTGCCGGGAATTACGAAAAAAAAAGTAGACAGATTGATATCCATCAGATCAATTTGCAAGTGATAAATAGCAGGCCAATAGTATTGAGGTAGTAGGCAGGATCAGGTTTCAGTTACTGATTCCGGTACAGTGAAGTCGTGTGGTGGTGAAACACCAATGGAGACCGATATTGGTTTCGAAAACATATGGGTATTTGAAATTTTGAGAATGCAAGAACTTTGGTTTGATTCTGTGAACACTAGCTTCTCTAGTCGTCAATACAAATAGGTCAGTATGACAGCTTTAAAGGCCACTTCTAATCGCGTCACCTTTGACTCTCCTGATTTAAACGACTTGTGATACTACACTCTGGAATGCAGTTCCAAATCATTGTTTGATTCCCTGGACGTATATAAAACCTAACTGAGAAGTTAGATCTGATGTGTGACGGGCAAATACGAAATATCTAATCAGGGCCTGTTCATCAAGTCAGTTTTTCTGTTGGCTCACCCTTCTGACACGGATGTTCATTTATTCCCAAGTTTAATTTTCTTGCGGATTGTTTAGTGAAGACTTCTGTCCATTTCTGTATTCTACTACCTGTATGAAGTTACTGTTCTATCAGGAGGTTGTAAACATTTTAGACGAACCAGAGGTGAATGCAGTGAAATATATCTTAAAAACAAACTGTACCTGTAGTTTGCCAATGATTTCTCAAATCCTTGACCTGCTTGGACCTGCACCTTCCAATATACGAATACCCATAACAATGGAATACGAGTGTATGTAGCTAACTTTCAAGAATGTTTCAATGGTGTCACTTGTAATATTGTCAAACTTTAGTTTGGCGATGCGATAACTCCTGGTCACCTTATGCACAAAACATCAAAATGCTGTGGAACTCTCAACTGGCTAAATCTACGTCAACATTTTTAGGATGGACGACCTTCTAACTAGGTCCATTCTCCAGGCTTGTAAGCCTATAGTACGTAATGATTTCAGTATATTGTGGTATACTATAATCTAAGGTATGGTAAAACGGCAGCTGATGATGAGTTTACCCTAGGTGTTTAGTCACTCTAATGGACGAATGAATCTTGTTCAAACAGTACTGAGGAGTTAACGATCTGCACTGCCCAATAAACACAAACGTATTGTCCACCTGGCACCTATTGGTGTATTTTGCCTCGAGTTCAGAATATCGCAAATATACTTCATTTTCTTTTTCAACACAACAAATTATTGCCAAATCATGGCGTTTTTTAGCTTTGAAAACATTTCTGTTTATTTCTGGTTCAAACGAAATTTGAAGAATTCGAATTCTTGCGATTATTACAGTTGAACTCACATGAACGATTGAAACTGAATAATAAATATGCAATAACAAAATAAGTTTAACCCTAAACGCTTTCGTTTCTTTTGTTCACAATATTTGGGGTCATTTTCCCCATTCAGCCTCAGTTTCTGAGGTTAGTCGTAGAAAGTTTAGGAGGGAAACTTGGGCTAATAAACTGGTCACGATTAAGGCAACGTTCAAGTTCTGTTGTGAGGAGTATAATATATATTGCAGTATATTGTCGTATAACATGAAGTTCCCCAGGAAAGTCACTCGAAGTAGTCAAAACGTATTGTTACAACTTGCTCATAACGTTGTGTTATTCTCATTTTGTTTATCAGTCACATGCAGCTTCGTTTATAATTAGTGTAGGGCGCACATTCGAAAAATAAGAGGGAGGTCTTAACGACAAAAATACGAGTGACCAAAAGTGACTACTGAAACAGTATGTACGCACTTTAATGAACTTGTTACCCAGGCGAATGATAATCTGCTGCTGTTTGACATGTGGGGATACACTTCAACCATGCAGCTGAGTGTACGCGTTCGTTGTCCTATGTTTTCATAAAACCCGTACAGGCCATTATGCAATAGACAGCATCGCAAGCCAAACGGTTAACAGCAACCGGCGACGTGAATCCACACACATTGGGCAGCAGCAAATTGTCATGCGCTTTGATTGCACGTCCCCCATAGTGCGTATACATTGTCGCTTTTGATCACACGTCTTCCTGGCGTTAAGACATACCTCTAATTTTCCGAGTGCAGGCACAATACTACTCACAAACGAAGCTGGCTGATCTGCCGTAAACACGCAGTAGTAAGTGGTTTTAAACAAAAGTCTCATACTTACATTCGTTATGCCATTGTAAGTCTCCGGAGATTGTGGAAGTCTGTGTTTGTGACGGTCTATGAAAGTTAATGCCGACTCTGGCAACGTTGAAGGGCACAATCAAGTGTCCTTAAGCAAGCTGTGTTTTTCCGTCAATATTTTGTTTTCACACGGTTTTATCACATTTTACTTTCTTGTTCATTGAAAACTTTAAGTAATGAACATTACGTTCATTTGTTCCTCAACTTGTACTTGGTTGATCACGTTCAACTACAGAACTGAGTAAACATGAACACCGTAAGCTTTCTAACTTTTGTGAAATTCCAGTGATGCCAGTAAACGATCAGTATAAACGTGATAGATTTTGTGTATGTTGCAATTCGTTTAATTGTTCAATTGGTTGTTCAGCTTGAAAATTTAAGTTTAGTTGATTGTACTCACGAAGAGCAGATTAGCTACGCTGCATGGTTAACCCGAGACAACTTCCAATGACCTTTAATTCTGTCACTTCAGTGTAGGCTTTTGCAACGTAGAATAAACTGTAAAAGCCACTAAATATGTGTTGGTACAAATGTGGACGTTACCAGTAAAGACAACTTTTCTGAACACACAGGACATAATGTAACGAAAAGCCGTCCAGTAAGGCACAATCTTTATAGTCCAACACGCTAGCTCACATGCTACGCGTGCGCTCGCGTTTAAGAGTCAGAATTCTAGTCCACAACACCCCCGAGGTTCCCGCTCACGCGTCTTGTGCACTGCGTGGTTTATGTGGGTGATTGGCGCCTTCTATCCGGGGATTTTCCACCTGTCAATCTTCGTCCATTGATCCGATTCGGTTGAGCGATAGCTCGTCCGGTCGCTCGTGTTGTTCTCCATCTATCCACAATGGGCTTTGGTCGTATTCCACGACCGTGTCGAGATATTCCCCCGAGTGTTGGAATAACCGAGCCTCCGATTTGGTCGTCCATTCTATTTTACATGCCATGTCTCGCCCGTTGGTCCGATCCGATCGAGCGATGACTCATCCGTACGTTGAGGGTTTGTGGACGTGCCTGCTCCCTGCCTTGAAGCATTCCACCGAGTGTTTGAATACTCGCCCTTCCGGCTTGACAATCCACCACAATAATATGTAATTAGGGGCCAGCCCGAGTTTAGCACTGCACACGTCTTTCGTGATTCGAAGTGAGTATAGCAGCAACATGACCGTTTTAAATAACAGGATGTATAACTGGCTAGATACTTCGAGTTATGTAGACCACTATTATTATAAAGAGCATATGTCCGAGTTCTGGTTAGCTACGTAATCCCCTATTTATTTTTTGTGTAAAGATTATGAAGCTTCAACATTATCTGTAACACATAAGTTCAGTATGTGTACAGCACAAATACTATGATAATTTCTTTAAAGATCCTAATGGCTTGTGCAAAGTAGCATGCTCTCAAATACCTTGTTAAAACACTGTTAACGTTAACCACTTCCATATTGTCAAAGCGGTTAAAGAATTTTTATGGTGTCAGTGAAATTCGTTGGAATTATAGATATTCAGATTAGTGTGAATACGGAGAAAATTTACTAACCATGTCGCTACGAATCAACGATTTTCCCTTTGGTTTAAATTTGTCAGCCAGAAATCCCTATATCAACTTCGATAGCATTTAGCCCGAATTCAACCAGCGCTCAAATGAGAAGTTGTATATATAACAGATGTACGGAAGACAACTGCGCGTTTACATGCAAACGATTCAAGCGTTTAATTTTTTGATGTAGATATCCGTCAAGGGTAGGATACAGGAATGATTTACACGTTTATAAGGTTTCATGCTATTCCAGAATTGCATGAGTTTTCCAAATGCGGCACTCACTGCTAATTTCCAAAACATACGAATATAGTTTATTATCTATAATTGTTTGTAAAACGTTTTGAACATTTTATAAATAAGTGATAGATAAATGTGATGGATAATGAAATATTCCGGTTTCTAAGCTGTACAAATTAACAAAACGGTGTAACTTATCTTCTTATTTTGAACAAGTATATGTCAAACCAACATATACTTGGTGTTTTTTAAATCACTTTCGCTGCCGTCACTTAAAGTTGTGTTCAAAAACATTGATGGAGAAACTGAACAAAGGTGGTAGCTAAGTTTGCTTTACAGCGCAACAGTATTGAAGAAATAAATTCCAGCTGATAGTCATGAAGCAAGCTGAAGACGTTGAAAGGAAGCACTCCATTGTCTCCCGTAGGCATCCAATCTGTAGCAACTCACCAAGGTCTGCCATAATTGTGTAGTCGGTTGTTGAATTCAAGCGCATAGTTAATGCACAGATACAGGACACAGAACCGACATAATTGCAAAAGAATGAACCTACTCTCAATCTCTCACTATTGATACTAGTCAGCTGTTATTTGCTCTGTGTTGAAGTACAACTGATATATGTATGGTTAGTACCGGTTTGGTTTCTACTCCACTTATCATACGTTCTTTCGTAATTTTCCTGTTACCCGTCTTTGAAAGTTGAAGCAATCCTCCTACTTACATTTTATTTCCAATAGAGATACCAGAACATTCTCAACGTCCTCCAATCTGTAAGTCGTCTATAAGACCTGGAGCCCATCCCCAAAAGAATTACTGCAGGCAAATTTCAAAAGTCAATCCGAAATTTTTTGGTCAGCTATTGTAACTAACGGATTATCCTTTCTGTGTCCATCTGTAATTCAGATTGGTGCAAGTCCAGACAAGCAAGCTTTGAACAACGATGTTTTCAAACATCGCAACGCTGGTTTAAATGTGATCAGTAGAAGTAGTTGTGAATGACAACGTTGTTGAATCATGGTCATAGTTGTCTACACACGAAACATTCGGATAACTATGCAGAGAAGTCTGATGAATATGTTATTGGATGCGACAGAAATTTATATACAATGCATATAAAATGAAATTTGACTCACCGGAAACTTGTATTTTACGGACCGCAAACCGGGACCGGTTGTCAATGGTAATTTTTACATTCATTTTCTCATCGTGATAAAAAAGCTTCCAGGAGAAGAATGGTAATGAATACGGTCAATTTTATATTTGATAGCATTCAAATGTCTTTATGTAGATGGGAATAGAATTTTCGTCAGGGGGTGGTACACTTGATCGTTTATAAAGGTTCCACGGGGTGAGATGATGGAAACTTTTTAGTCGAACGTTATAAACGTTAAGCGTTCATCGATGTTATAAAGGTCTCTCCTAAATCTCTTAGCGATAAAGTACTAGGTGGGGTGATTGATAGGCTGAATATTGCTCACATTTCAGTGCAAAGTAATATGATAATAATATAATAATATGGTATTGAAATAAGCGGTATACAGTAGATGGGCTGTACACCGAAACGACTAGTTCCAAGTATAGGCCGTTGCAACTGTATCTGCAACGAATGAATAGGGCTGGAACGCAAGTTCCATCCTGATCAATTATGCATCTCAGTCATACAAGCGAAGTAGTTCTCGCCTGATTGTTACTAACAGCCGTTAAACCTTTGGCTGTATCAGTGAACCACAGTCCTCTGCGTATTAGCCCACAAACTACTGATTCGACGTTTCGAGCTCAACAAGAGAGTATGCGTTAGGTTTTTGAGACACAATAGAGCTAATAACATTCTGTTGTGCTATATAATTTATTATAGAATTCTCATCTAGTTTCACTGGGAATTAGATCTTGCAGCATTTAAAGAAATTTATTTGTCGGCCTCAAAAAATACCAAACAATACCATCTGAAAACATCACACTGGGTTGTGAACACAAAGATATATTTGAGACTAGCTGCATTACAGAAGCCACACGGAGACCAGTGAGTTTCATCAGTAGCTGTACTTTCCACAGACATACTACAACCCCATCAAAAAAACAAGACAGCCACCAAAATCAGTTTGACCTTAAACAGACGCGTCGTATTGCAAGTAGAGGTATGTGATAACCATAAACCTTGTTTAACTGCACCTCACTGTCCGAATGAACACGGTCGACCATACAAACGGTTGACACTGGAGCTACAATGAACCGATAAACCAGATTACTAATTATGGCGTTCACAGCTAATGAAGTTTCTGGAAACTGTATAAACAACCCGCAGTTCTCTCACTATCAGCGACACACATGACAAGAATCTAAATTGTCTCCAGTGAAAGCGATACCTACATGCACATGAACTTCAACCAATAACACGTAGACCTGTGGTTTGAATCTCCTTCTGTTTATCGTCCTTCCTGATTAATATGTCAATCCTGGTAGTGGCCGTTCGAAAACTGACTATGAAATAAACTGTATTCATCTCAAATCGGTCACTATATTTGCAACTCTCTTTTGTGACATCTTAGAACTAGCAGCACGGTCTGTTCGAAAAATAACCGTACACTATTTTTGTCATTTTACGGATTTGACTGGAGACCTGCATGAAGTGCCGTTATTTATATATAGGATATCATAGAATACTAAAAGAACATTTGGTTATAACTAATAACGAAAATAGTAAATATCGGAAACTATGGAAAGATAACTAGACTGTTTCTTCTTCTTCTTCTTGATCGTACACAGAAGACTGTAATTCGCTGCATTTTCATTTGTCCACAGGCCCTCCTGTGGTTTGTACTTTAAAGGGTTAGTACAAGTCTACTGCGCTGAGCTCTTTTTTACAGTCCAAACAATACGAAAAGAAAAGCCAGTCCGTTAATCAAATATAATTTCTTTAACCAGAACGGACAGTATTCATACGTCTTAATTTCATGATGAGTTATTCCATGCACTTTTATACGCATTGCTGATCCGAAAGTTGATTTAGCGCAGTGTGGTGTACACAGATCTAAAGAGATACAATATTGAAGGACTTTCAAAAGATTCTCCCCCTGTTATAACATGAGGCCTCACTGAGCAAGTATTCTTAAGCATTAACAGAAATTGGTAGCTATAGAAAACCTGAATGATCTAGAAAATATGAGAATGGTTATTCTATAATTGGCATCATACCTAAGAGAAGACACGATTAGTACTGGTGAAAGTGAATCTAATTATTGTTAATGAGATGATGAATATTAAAACTGTTCGTTGGTATGTAACCGAATTTTCATGTTAGGTTCAATCGGTACCTGTTTTGCCAAGCTGTTAAATAACTTTGGATTTATGGTCTTCGTTCGAACCCAACCACTGTTTGTGATCACTCAGTAAATTGTCACTCGGCTCAAATCTTGCTCGCTTGTTAACCACATGAATAACCGTGTAATTCAACAAATCAGAATTGCCCAAAAGATGTTTAATGTCGTGGTTGTGAGAAGTGTCGTTGCTAATGTTGATATGCTTGAGTCATTACAAGCGCACGTCTATTTCGCGACCATATGCTGACCGCAGCCCTAGGGTTTGGCTTGAACGCGTGTAGTTTTACAATGCGCTCTAATCTGTTTATTATACAGATGATAACCACCTATTGGCTAAGAACGACTCATAACCTCAGGATGTTGTCAACCTGTAAATCAATCGGGCGATGATCGTGTGTGGACAAGTCAAACCAATGTAGTCGGAGATTGAAATCAAGAACACAATCTTATTATTTGAAAATCATTCCCAAGAACTCTATCACTTCAAACGTTTGGAAACGTGAAAATGCCAGTCAGGCCCCCAAATACTCATTTCCAGTCATTGTTTCTCTTTTTCTGTGTTATAAACTTACAAGAGTATATTAGTAGTACATAGGTGTTTCGTGCAACTAGTCCTTTCGAAATTGGGTTCAGGTGGTTCTAGTTCGTCTGGACTTAACATATATCAATAACGAGGGCTACGGCACCTAAGTGGATCGACATTTTTGCGAAAAACATATTGTACCCAGGATACCAAAGCTCCAGCAACAAATTAATAAGAAGTCAGACCGACGTAGATTGTGGTATCCATCTTTTCTAAAAACAGGTAAAAACACAGCGACTCACGGGTTTGTCCAGCGTCAAGGTCATGGTTACTGCTCCAGAGCATTCAGAAAAGGGAGTTTTTGAACTGGATTCACAGCAGGGTTGTGTGGGTCTCAGTGAGACAGGTGGTCCGAGGGTGAATTTGCGAATCACCATTGAAACAGAACTGTGATCAAAGCACATGAAAATGTGGTCTGAGCGATGTGCTTACGTGTATAAATTTTCCTATTCGTTCAAACCATCTGAATGTTCTACAATTTGCTAGTCACACTGCCGCATTTGCAGATCTGCATTTCCAAGCTCAGACGGCTAAACAACAACGTATAATTGACTATTGTTGTTGAAGAAAGATTAATGTAGTATCTGTAACGCTCGTGAGTAAACACAACAACTGGAAACTAAGCGCTGGCTGCGCCAAACGTCGGTGGATTATAAGTGACTCCTGACCCGATCATATTAATAAGATTGCCAACGTAAACTTTTACACTGTGGTAGGTAAATAAAATCAGGGGATTTTTGGACTGTATAGCTGCGTTGTAAAGACTATTTAATCCCATAAACTAGCTAATCAAATAAAGATATTGTGGAGTAGTAAGTGCCATCTGAACTTTGAAGGATCAAAACTTACAGACCTGGTTACAGATAACAAGTATTTGTTATCATCATGAAATTCTTATTGTAGGTTGTGATATATGTTTGTCATGTATCGACGAAGTAAAAGGCTAAAGTTTGGCATTAGTCAGAATTAAATTCGGACAAGTCAAGCAAAATCACATTTCGTCGTGTTGGAACGAGCATTTGTTTTTCCGAAGGGCATTCCCTATCATCAGCTCTCATAATTGTCATGTACACAAACTTGCTCATTTACCAAAAAAGCTGTATGCTTCGAAAGATGACTACAAACCATAATTAGGTAATTTTATCGCCGCCATGTTGTCGCTATCATCATGGAATGCCATTCTTCATTAGTTGACAGCGGTTTTCAATCAGTTTCCGGTCGTAGATCATCAGAGTCCACTAATTAGTTTTCTGATGCGTTTTGATAATCCAAATCTTACATCTTGTAAAAAAGTTAGACATAAGTTGATTTCTATCCATCTGAAGTAAGACACAAGTTTAAGGTTTTAGTCTTGAAACACTGAAAAATTGTACCGTTTACTTTTCTCACATTTTCATCCGTTATTGCTAATACAATTTTTTCATTAATGCAACAACCACGGGCAAGTCCGACGAGAGAACTCAGCAAAAAATTTCGTATTTCACAGTGTAAATGATATCGTCTACTATGGTACTATTTTAAAACATGTCGGCGTTCATCGAAACAATGTCAACAGACATTCCGGTGCGGACATAACACTGGATAAGTGACTGTGCAGTCAAGCAACAGTAACAGCAACACTCTTGAAGTGATCGATTGAAAGTCGATTAAAGATATTAGTCCAGATCTCGGTAAATGCTTTGCCGTCCCGAAAGCATCATTGCGCTATGCAGCCCATCATAGACGGGCCCTCTCCCAACGTTAACTACTATAGTTTTGGCCACATCGTGTGTAGCATAACATGATTTGATGGTCGACTGCGTATGTCACAGCAATACACAAACATTAACATTTCACTTCACGAGCAAGCTGACAAAGTATTAATAAGTGATTACCGGCTGGGTTTGGATGCTGAAGGATGTGATGCGTCGTCAGAAAAATCAGTCACTGTTGAATATAAAACACCCATTTAGTGAACGCATGGGTTGACATTTTCTTGCTTACGTATTGCAGTAATATGTGCGACCAGATGGCCAACGTATTTGTACTGTGCAAACTGCTGGCTGAGTAACAGCCATTAGGTCGGTCCAACGGGTAAATAACGAGGTAACTAAGCTCAACAACAACAGGCGTAAGGACTTGAAAATTACTATCAGACTGACACGAATTAAAGACCTTGATGACGGAGTGAACCAGCGTCAACCCCCAAGATAGTGTAGGAATAGTAGGAAACTAATTTACAGTTTGTTGTGCAGTAAACAAAACATTCTCCTTGTTAAGATGAAGCAACGTAGTACCCCTCGAAAACTTTGACGAACGGTAACCGTGACCTCAATCAGTGATTACAGACGATTAGAAATATTACAGAAAAAACTGCACTGCTGTGTACAAAATCCCTCAAGACGGAAAATTTATGCACACAGAAATTTCAAGAGAGAAGGTGTATCACGTATGATAATTCGGTCGTGCCTAATGTGAGGTCAGTGGCGCAGTGGTCAACACGGTTACCTCATGAACAGCGTAGCCGGAGTTCTAGTCCCGGCAGTGACGAGGATATGCACTACTGGCGAGCTCTAATGAGAGCGAAACAAAGAGATCACTCGATAAATTTAGCGTGCAAATCTTTATGATCTTGATTTTACCAGTTATTAGAAGAACAACCGAGATTCTTGTGCTTAAAGTCAAACGGGCATCTTCCATTCGACTAACACTTCACCGTTTTCCGACTCATCTGCATCTGCGTTAACTACTACACAGACTAAATTAGTCAGATTTTGGAAACTCGTCTCAGATAGCGCAAACTTGGTATAACTCGCAGCTATTACATTAGCATGTCATGTCAACAATCCATCAACAAACGTACCATCCTAATTCATCAGTAGGAAAGTGTTTTTGGACACCAATTTATCAGCCGATTTCAATTCTGCTCTTCGCGTACTTGCGCGGAAGGATCTCATGTTGATATTGAGAGCTATCGAAGCCATATGGATTACTCGTCGACTGGTGGACGTTCTTGATGGTAACCTCGAAATTATACCGCTTTCCAGTTTGAAAACCTTAATGAATTAATCAACGATATTTTGTTTCATGGTTTAAAACATAGAAACTATAACATATCGGTTGAAGATATTCTGCGGAATGTCCTCTCGAAAATCTTTTCTTCTATAGACTTTAATTATATTTGAAGAGTTTGCTGGACAGCATTATTCAAACTGCGCAAACCTTAGAATTATTCACAGACTTTCTGTTGTCAAAAATAGTAATTATAAGCAAACAACAGTGAGTATAGGTCTCGATTGAGTTGAGTATAACAGACCACAACCCTTACGATTTGTGGAACCTGCTACCTCTAATGGGAGCTTTTGGCATCCGTGTTACGTGAGACGGCTGTTCACAAGTAATATTATATATTAGATACAGTTTATCACACTAACAGCGTTGTTTCATCTAAAAGCGTTATCTGACCGGAACCTCATACCCGGGTTCAACCACTGACAGTGTACTGGCTACGGGTACGCAATAAAGTTCAACATTATCAAATCAGACAAACTTCCCAACCATGGATGCATGTTAGGACAGGCTATCAGTCTGGTAAATTGTATTAACCGAGTATAATCGGGGTATTCTTCAGGATTCTAGTATATTTTCCGTCATACCGGCTATAACGTTGGTGATCAGCGTTGTGAATGAAAACGAATTCCACATGTTCGTAAAAGATTCAGATTTAATGTTCTAACCTTCCATTACTGGAGTAAAGTATCGCAAACTGATGGGTGTGTTGAATTCGAAATTATTATCCTGGAGCACTCAGCGCTGTATCACAGGATTTATTGGAAACTGGGTCATGTGGCTGTAGCTGGAACAGATAAGAAATCCAAACAGAAGTAAGCACTAATCAATCGGAACCCAGTTATTGAAAACCGTCTATTCAGCAATAGAGTCGAATCTCATTGAAAGCACCATCTTGTTGCAACTAACCAACACTGTTAGAGGAGTTATTAAACTTCCCCTGCGTAAAACGTATAAAATAGCTTAGTGGCTGTGCTTTACTGGTGACAGAGAGCTTTTAAATTCTATCGGCTGGTCATAATGCAAATGTTGTTAGTTGCTTAGCGCCGAAGTTTCCACTCCTAAGATTTTACTCGGAGTAAGCGTGTGATAGATGAGACAGGTTTTGTTCGAACTCAAGATAATGTTGCATACAAAACCACGTTTATGGAAGTAAGTCCGTTTCAAAACAGTCCCATGTAGGTAACTGAAGTAAAGTAACCAACAGAGGAGGGGACGGATGCTTGCTGAAGACAGTGAAATAGGAGTCATTTGTGCTTGCTCCCTCTCTGGATAAGCATGGTGACTGTTCGGCATCCATGAACAGTAAAAAAATTTTGAGTGTCTCTTGTGTCCGTTCAGGTAGAAGGATACGAAAAACCGAGAGTGGTTGAAAAATGAGGTGTTATGTGGAGTGGAATCATCTGGACATACAAAACAAGCTGCAATTAATGACATTGTGATTTAAATTTAACTCGTAAAAGATAGGAAGTCGAGTATCCACAATTAAGCTCATACGTGTTCTTAGCGGCATGCGGCTCCTTCCCAAATTTGATACCCTACAACATAAATCACGTAGTGTTTGTATTATTATATGACTATGCCAGTTTGACTGCACATTGAGGGCAGTTTCTGTAACTGACCACTCCCATTTATCATTGGAGTGTAAACTTAAAAAATGTTTTGGCCCTAAATGAATGCTCACAGAAGACCACACATAACGACGCACGTGCTGGTTACCAAAGGGCAAACAATTAACTTGAAAACTCAAAAATACTGTTGGTGATGTCTCGTTGTCACAAAATAAGTTAGTTAGATACTGGTCAGGAAAATGGTAAAAAAATCTTTCCTTTTACCTTTTTGTAGGAATAACGACGCTAAAATGCGAACGACGCCCTATGTATTGCTGATAAGTGGTTTACAGATTTGATAACTTAAAAGAGACTTAATTGTGAGAAGTTCGGTCTTCGGCTGGATTCGAACCAGCGACAGAAACAAAAGCGACCAATGCTATATCAGTTGAGCTACGAAGCCATACCGAAAGCTCAAAAATTTCATAGTTGAACACATTTGTCCTTTGGATAGCAAAATGGCAAACAACAGGGCAACGTTGTTCTATGTACTTTCACAGATAAAATAACTGGTACCGTTACTCCTCAGTTGTTCTTAGCTTAGCAGGATGAAATGATGTTACACGGACTGCCTACGGCGGTCTATTCGTGGTGTGTTGGAGAAATCGATTGCAAAAGTGTTCTAGAAGAATTGTTAGAAAAAGTTGTAGATCAATAGATAATTTTTCAGACGATTTCAAAAGCTAGAACAACCTGGTGACCCACTGATTAGTTTTGTAATTCGTTGGGTGGTTCACACGATATACAGCCCAATTTCACCAATGAGTGCCAGGACATTTGGTTGTTTATTGTTTTATTTATTCGCTCAGCAAGAAATATTTGTAACTCGTTCTTAGCAAAAACATGTCTTATACTTGAGTTCTATCCAAACTGGAGCTCGTCAGTAATGTAGATCCAAGATTTAACAAGAAGCTGATAATCGCTTTATGAGATTATAAGACATACATGGTGACTAACGAATCCATGTTGAGTTTCATCAATTACTGGAGGCAGATTTTAGATACTATCCTTGCTAATGAGGAAGTTTCGCCAAACAGAGTATGGTAGTCAATAAATCAATTGGATCTTTTTTCATGAATAGCCAGACCTAATTACAATTCAGTCTGTTGAGCAGACTGTAGCAAGTTATGCATTTTCACATTTTGTCAACATTCGTAATCTTTTGAAAATATCTTTTAAAATGAATAAGTATTAACGTATTTCCGTAAGTTTATCTTTTTACCTAATGCTTACGCCGAAATGCGATAGAATCATCTGTGGAAAATCACAAAGTCCAAAGATCATCATGGTAAGTAGTATTACAGATTGCCGATATGAGGAGCAGGCGACAAGTGTCGATGGGTAGATTCAAACCGAATCCAGCTATGCTGGTGATCACATTAACAAGCTATGCTATCTAGTTTACCAATCAAGTTTGGCCAGCTTGTTGATCAATAACAACTGTTAGACATCAGATCTATAAGTCTCTGATGATTACAGAATCCAGAATTGCAGTCTACATGAAACAACGTACCACAGTCAAGTGTTTATCGGTCGGAACTACAGGACATCAGCTATAAAAAAGTGCTATGATTATTTTGATACCAATGGTCAGGCGGGAGAATTCTCTGCAATTCAAACACCAGTAGGTCTCAGGATGACTACTACCTGTCTGCTTCACACATTCTGCTCAATCAGTTTATATGTCACCACCTACAACAACGTTCGTAATCCTAAATAAACTAATGCTATACCTGCATCCACAGCTGTTGATCTTCTGGTCGTATAGCGCCGAAGCTTACTTTGGTTTCGAGCTACCGTTTTATGTATCGTTAGTTCAACCCGTTCGATTGCAAAAAAAATCTCACTTAGGTTTTCGACGTGCTAATATTTGTATAAACATGACCAAATGAGAAGGTCTCGGTGCTAATATGGTAGAGGTTGGAACTTAATTTATCCTATAATCCAACATAAAAGTATGTTCCCGGAAAATCTCACAAATTCGTGAAATTAAAAATTTCCTACACATCTCTATCATCATTAACACATACATCAAAGCCTCTGTTAGCTACACTGGGTTACACAGTCTTTCTTGGAATGCATGACAAATGGTTAGATGAAGATGAGGATATGGATAGTTACAAGAATTCAAGCCTTCCATAAGTCACAGAGCTGGAAGTGTTTTGTCTCAAATATTGGATATTAGTGTGTCGAAAAATATGACGGACTTTTTACTTCTGTGGCCAGATATGTTTAGATAATTCCCTAAGATGTCCTTACTAGCGACCGCACACTCAATTGATTCAGTGAAATGGCAATATACGCATGCAGTTCTTATAATGACCGACGTTAAGTATTCAAACCGTAGGATGCGATACAACTCGCCGTGGAGTCATCATGGCTGATGTTACGAAGTGCACCGATAGGATGCGAAACCTGCAAACAGTCATTATGCGTTGTTTCTACAGGAATGGGGAACAAGTGGAACTAATGACCCCGGGGTTATTGATCGGAATTTATGGAACAAGCAAGTGTTCTTTCGTCTCTGTTGCGCACTCACATAAGCAAACCTGTGCGTGTCTACGGCCAATATAATTGCATTTGTCACATGATACACAGAGGCCGGTAATTAATTGAATATCTAACTAGACCTGACAGTATCTCAAACATATTGGCGCGTAACTTGGTTTGTTCCAATTAGATTGCAATGAAGCTGAATTAGGTGATGTGTAATAAACATTTATTTCATAATTTAGTCTTACTCAAATAGACGTGGATAGAAATACAAACTGACGGATAGTTCAGTGGGGCGGCTCTGGTTGAACTGTTCCTTCTGGTTTTCATTCCAGTCAACTTACACTGTGGCAATATTCTATTACTTGACTTTAAGGACAGTACTAACAAAATGCTATAATGATTCTTAACTCATCACAATCTTTTCCGTTACTTCCATAGAAGTTGGTTCACTTGAAAGCAACGAATGGGTTCAATATTATGCACTGAGTTATATATCTGATTAGATATCTGAAAGCACATTTTCAGTCACTGAGTAATTCAGCCCACAATCCCATGTAGGTTACAGTGAACTAATATATCGTAGACTACAAGTAAGATTATATTTTCAAACTGGGACCATAAATTATTCACGGACGACGACTCAATGACGCAAATATCAGTGAAACTTTTTATTGCTTTCAGAGCAATTCAAGGAAACAAAGGCTACAAATAGCCTGTTCAAGTGGACACCAGTGAAGCGTTGAACAAGCGGTTGGACCCAGATGAATCTCATCAACGTAACACAGGCCTAAGAATCGAATCTACATTCAATGATTGTGTCACGATGGTATATCAGATATGTACTTAACGTACTACGGAGTATTGGTTGCTGAGCCAACCGGAACGTACAGGATTTACTTTATCTAATTGTTACATTAGCTGCAGAACTTTTGTCAGCTCCGTCTGTGGTTGTGGTGTATGCCAACTGTTTTGCGGGTCAGCTGTGAAAATAGCAGATAAACTTACAGCTTACGAGAGAGGTGATGAAAACGGTTAACTACATCACAAACGTCTTACCAGGAAAATCACATACATTTTTAAACTGCACTCAGTTTTCAGATACCCGTTTTTCATGGATCAATCAGGCATTCTTCCACTAACAAAGCTAACCAAATTTTACGAATAATCTGGCAAATAATCTCACTGGATCTTGACCTTAATGCAGTCGAAAAAGTTGACAGATGCATCCTTACGAGTGACAGTAAGCAAACTAAAGAAAGTGAGTGATCTCAGGGGTTAAAATTAAAATGTTTGACTACTGGAAGGTCAATCAGTAAGGAGTGTTTTGCGTGAGTATCGCATTTCCGCAATTAGCACGACCCATATTTTTACCATTTAGATCCGTTCGTTGTGATGACGGCGTAAACCGCACAGGAATTCAATTTCTGTCACTTACATAATTAAGAGGTGTGCAATTCGACTTGATTAGCATGTCCTGTTTCCCTGGTTCTGGTTAACGTGATAGCACCTTGTGAGCAATACAAAGAATAGTCTCAGCACCGACTTGGTATTTAGAGTCCACTAGATAAGAGGTCGTCACACTTGTTTAAGTTTTACGGTCAGGTCACTCAGGAAAACGTCGTTTGATATTTTTCCACAGGTATCCTGTAATTCAGCTTATGTATACCGCTGTTACAGCAAAATAATAAATAGGCACCCATTGACTGTACACAGAAAAAGATATTGCTAACTTCTGATCTTGGCTCAGTATAGATTTACAGTGTACCGACTAGAAACAATCTCCAGATGCAGCAATTCAGCACAGGTCAGAAGAATCAGCTGTCTATTCAAGTAGGGTTGGAAGCCGTCTTGATAATGAATTTAGATTTGCTCTGCGAATGAATGAACGGTTTGCTGGAAATAGTCCAACCACGTTTTGTTATTAACTAGTCCAGTTATTTATTTTTCCGTCGGAATGTAATGGTGAAGTTCTGCCCAAATGCTGTGGTCTTAGCAGACATGCATAGCAATGCGCATGACTTAGCAAGGGAATTAACGTGGTAAGTAATGTCACAATAGAAATTCCTTAAAAACAGCAGCCCTCAAAATGCAAATTATTTTCGTCACACATATTTCTGTTAGTCTCCTCAATTTGGATGTTTAATTGCGTACGCAACGCAAACTATATTTAGATCATTAAACCCTCGATGGTGGAATCTTTGAATATGTTGTAAATAAAAATCATACAATTCGCCTATTATCTCCGTAGGCAGGTCACTTTGAACTTTGATAATTGTATTCGGTTGAAAAAAGGTTCATTGAAACGTTAGTTCTCTTGTGCTAATCCTCTTTGAGTTAGTTTGTTCAGTCGATTTCATGTCTTACCTAAAATATCCCGCGGCTGAATATACTAATATGACATTTTTGAAAACGTACAACTGGAGGATTCATCAATAATTTACATGCAACGTGTTGCTTTCCAAGACAAGATTGCCATAGTCCTAGCTGATCACTAGTCTAGAGAAATTAGCGGGTTGTATTCTATTAGAGAGTTATGTCAAGATATGGCACGAAAATGTCGACAAATCAATGTCCAAATTTTGTCTGACAGATTCAAAGTTTACCGGAATTTTCGGTCCATTGCACAAAAGATTAGCTCGTAACATGACGGTTATCGGTTGAAATGCTATGAATTTATGTTTGACACAACGATTTCGATCAAAACGAAGGTTCGTCAGGGCGGAATATCGGTCTTAAAGTAAGTAACATAGTATACGTGTATAAATTTGTTTTTATTCCGACAGAAATAGAAACGCCATTCTCAGGAGAGAGTTCCGGTGTTCAAACCAGAAAACATAAATCATGTGATTCTAAGCAGTAAAGCGTTTCATATGACCTGAATGTGCATGCAACTACATGCTGGAACGCAAACCGATAGTAACAAAATGAACAGTTATAACCGGACTAAATTAACGTCGCTATCTTTGCTTACCCATTTCAAACAACCGCCTACTCATCGGACAGCTGTACTAACAGTACGAACCCAATGTGAACTTAGAAAGAAGGGCAAATGCGTCTTAGTAATAGCATCTAGACAAGATACACAAATCGACTACTTGTGTTCATTAGTTATATAATAAAAGCTGTAAAGGCGGTCAATCTGCGTCCCGTGCTACTCGCGTTTCCGACAGTACCGAAGGCCATATCTTGTTCTTTGCTTGTAACTCTGCCTTCATAAACTCATTGTGTGTTCGTACCTACTTTGGGATGAGTTTGTCAGTTCGGGTGTGCAGTGGCTTATTGGCCATTTGAACTCCCAGTTCTCTGAACACGGGCTGGAAACCGCATAAACGGTGATCGCTTCCAGTTGCGTGAACTGATTGGTCAGGCACACAGGGAAACGACTACCACTAACAAAAAGGTACAACAATTTCAATAAAACAGCTTATTTATCCGTTTACAAAGGTTTTATGTAAATAGTTTAGCTGGCGTAGTTAGTAAATGACGTCCCGAATATGATATTTTTAAGCAGACGGAAGACCTTCGTACAGATGTGCACTGGTTAGTCAACGTCTGTTATTACTAAATTTTGTGCGTGAATGTGTGTACGCACATTATACAAGCAATGATACAAAGTAATGTTTTACCTTCGAGATAATTTTTGTGTTACCTTGCACATTCCAACGGAGAAAAAACTCACCTGATTAATGAAGTATCGTTCAGTCGTTTCCCGATGTAGGTACAGAGCTCATAGGTGACTCCGCAAAGCTGAGAACAAGCAAGAACAAGTCGATCAGTTCTACTGAGTAACACCTAAACTGAAAATCGGTAATGAACCAACTCCAAATAGATTATGGGTCTTTCACAAAACATGACGACAATGTGCAAAACAAAATACACACATTTTATTCCCCAAAATAAACCGGCGGCGCAATTCTTAGATTCTGTTTTTGTGTCGGAGAAAAAGCAAAACACTGTGGAGAATTCGTTGTTACTTTGCTAATAAATATGTTTTTCTTGACACAACTAAAATGCAAAGAAAGTCTGACCTGCATCCAAATTTTTGGAAGACTAATAAAAACTACTTGAGTCGTTTAAATTTTGATTTTTCATGCTACCCAATGGCTTCATTTATCCAATTCCATAAATATTGACCACGAGTTCTTGTTTTCACCTACATTCTAGTTGCGATCATTAGGTGACAAGATACATTGAGATGTGCTTCTTAGAGATGTAATGGATTTAAAACATATTTACAACATGTGTGATGTGACAACTTCAGCAGAACGGGAATGGTGGAGAAGACGTTATTCAAGCAGACCCGCTTTCCACTACCTAGACAGTAGCGCCATTGAAATTGAAGACGGGAGAGAAAAGGTGCCATGCAATCCGTCTGATAAGAAGCTCGTTTGATTACAATGACGACACTGAATGCTCATCTCGGCGATCTCAACTTGGGAAACTTCAGTGGACTGCCACCGCGCTGCGGTGCCCTCTGACCATGTTCTGTTTAATCGATTGCATGTTTTAAGTTGGATAAAATGACAACCTCAAAACAATGGTCATAATGTGCGGGGTTGCTAGTTTATTCAACAAAACAGTGCAATTTTGATAGCTATAATACAGTGAACCATCAACCCGAGCTATATACCCTACCACCGTTGGCAATAGCCGGAAAACTGGACAGCCTTTACTGTAACCTATCCGTTTCCACTCTCCACTTTACCCAGCTAGCGTGAACCATTTCGTTTAGATGACACCGGATATTCTGTTGAAGCAACCCTAGAGAAGACCTTTGGATATTTCAGACCGATAGTATTTTATGAAACAATGTTATCAGGAAGATTGAAATTAATATCCGGACATATTAGGATAAAAGGGTGCAGTTCATTCTTTTATCATTTCCCAGAGAAAAATATGGAACTAAATGTGCATGTTTTTTAGACTGTGAGGACGCGTCTGGCAGTGTCAGTAGAGAAATTTGCATTCATCTTATCAATTAATCTGGTTATCAATTCTCAACAACTGATGATTCCTGATTCCATTTTCCCTTCTTTAGTTGTAAAGTTTCATCGTCATTTATAATGAACTTTGGTTTTTCCTCGGGCATCATGCTCTCTTCCTCCTTGTCCTCCATTTATATAGCACTAGAGATAATTCAACCCCACACAGTTTACACAACTGTGCATCAAAAACTACAGTCTATTTTCTTCATTCTCCTTAGTGGACAGTTTTATCAGACTGCCAAGTTGGTCATCATGATACACTCGCATGTATTGATTTGTGTTTTCACTTAAGAAATATACCTTCTTGATAACCCCTCCATATAACTAATCTCCGTTCATACAGTCTTCTCTCTGCTAACTAGTTATAGGTTGGGTTAGACAATATGAAGGGGCAGTTGCTGTATGCTAATGAGGTCTCCATTAAAAGGATATTTTTCTTTGTATGTCTTTAGCTTGGCATTCCGGTCGATCTGTCATCCCATGTATGCCCCCTACAGGATATTCCATTTATCTCTTGTTCTTCCCAGCCACTCGGCGAAGCATTTTATACCATTTTCTAGATCCGCTTTATGTTATATTTGTATACTTTAATGTTCCCATCAATTTTACAATGTGAACCTAAAGTTTTATATGACAGTTCGCCTTCTCAACATGTACCTGTTAATTTGTGTCTACATTCTGAGCCACATATCCAGATGAAACCATTTATTTCCATGCAGTCCATTCTAGTCTACTTCTACCTTCCCTCAGTTAGCTGGATTTCTTCACAAACTAAGTAGCCTTTAGATGAACTCACTGTAAAATTGGATCGACAGTTAGTTGACTACTACTAACTGTGGCTGCCGTCCTAACTACGATTTAACTATTGTATGACAACAAAACCTAAATTTATCCAGTTAGTTGTCTCGCCTTTGTTAAAAACGCGAAAATTTGAAATGGTAAAAATTTAGCCGTTAAATTTCACATGGTAGATCAATAGTTTTATGTGACAAATAACATGCCATACGTTTGTTTTAATGTACTGGACAGCCTGTCACACGCCGGTTTTAACATAACAGTCACTGTTTCACTAATATATAGTCCACAGACAAATACCCATGACAGTAAGCAAAACTAACCAGTTTTATCGCACTGAAACAAAAATAAAGAAATATTTTAAAATGGTGTCTGATTTGCTATTTTTCCTCGTTTAGATGTTTGTCCGGTACAGAGCAGCGCCAACTAATCTCAGTCGGTCTATCGCAGTCTGACGAAATATGTTTTGTACTATTTCTCTCCCCAGCTAAGTAAGTGGTATTAAAATATTTTCAGAGTAATCTCTGAACAATCAGCAACTTGGTTTATTGGTAAAGTTTCACGTCAGACAGATAAGTTCCTTTAGACCAGATAAACTAGTTATAAAGTTGTGGTATTCAAGACAGGCTAGACGTAACTGAACGAAACTAAATGTAACAGACCACGGGTGCAGGGTAAATAGACAGAGGGTAAATACTGGTTCCGACTTGCTGATTACTGACAGAAATGAACAGAGCATACTGCAAACAATTTCTTAAACGACGATTAGGACGAGTGCTCAACCCAGCATCAAAGACACCAAGGAAGTGGAAAGGTAGTGCCGTTATTCCATTCACGGAAAGGGTGACACATGCTATTCGTAGGGTCATGAACGGAGTAGGCATCAGGACGGTTTTTTGAAAAGAGATGACAGTGGTGCACCTGTTGAGAGAACCGGTAGTTACGTCTATGGAATAAAGTGCGTGGGCCATCCACAGATTTATATTGGTCGGACGGTACAATAACCTAGAGTAACTAAGCACCGAAGGGGCATTAGACAAACACCCGCAAATCAACTGAAATATCATACCTTGATTATGGATTCTGCAAATGCTGGTCACGCGTTAAACACAGGTCATGAAATTGCTCTGAAAAATGTTGGAGTAATTAGACGACGATTTAGAATTACACAAGAGCGTTTTGTGGCAAAGACTATCGGAATTGCAAACGACGAATGCGCCGTAAATGGAGTTGAAGGGGCTGAACTACCTCGCACATTAGGGCCGGTGTCGAATCAACTGAACTGACCTGAAATGATCATTGAATGGGGCGACAATCTTAACACATTAAGATCGTAGTTTCCTATCGACCTTCTTTCAAAAATGATTGACCATTTGACCGATCTATCTGAGAGGTCATATCGATTTCACTTCTGTCTAGTTGTTCACGTATGTTCGACTTGCTGTAATCAACATGTCAAACCCGGTATTGACCCTCTGTGCAGGTACACTGGGCTCGTGGCCCGTTACAGTTAGTCTTGTTTAGCTGATTATGTCTAACCCGTCTTGAGTACCACGAATTTGTGGCTGGTTCATCTGGTCTGATGAAGTGAAACGTTACCAGCAAACCAAATTACTGATTGTTCAAAAGTTGTCTGGAAATTATGAAACTTCAATCGTCTCAACCATGTTCCAATAGATCATCGTTTTAAAACACTTTTCTATTTAACCCGAACATACAATATCCGTATCAGAGTGAAGTCATACTGACATAGCCAATGTAAACCGACAACCAGATGGGGACTGTGTCCATCCACACTGAAGAGATGTAAAACAAATTGCAATCACAGTCACTTAATCGTACACCTGGTTATTCTGTTTAGTGAAACAAATAGTCCAGATGGACTCAAATGCAACTGTTTCCAGGTCTCTTACGTTCAGATCTCTCAATAGTTGGACCACAAACCAAAGGGTATCAGATTTTATGATATGCACAATATATATTGTAGTAAAACAGCGTCGGACAAAGTTATCGTAAAAATATATACATCTTACTTAAACGAATGAATTACTGTTGCTGCGTACATACACAGCAGTTAATATGTAGCTATAATTACATTTATTGCAACAAGTTAGTGTCATCCATGGGTTTTTTTTGTTTTCTGGCTATTTGAAAGACATCTGTTGTCAACTCGAATTATAACAGTCTCAAATCATCATGAATAGCCCTACACAAACAGTTTTGATTCCTCTCTAGTTTGTGGTTCACAGTACCGAACTGTCGTTTCACGTGACAATAAGCCAAGAAACAGTGGTTGATGTGACTGACCAATTAGGTTAGTGACTTCAGTTAGATTTGATGAGATAATCAAGTCGGACAAATAAGAAAGAGCTTAAGTGATCAACATCTTGATGACAGTAACCTAATTGTATGAACAAAGTAATCAACCACTTATCGCATCAAATATTGCCAGTGACGGTTTAAGTATTTGGCTTTTCTTACTTACGCGTCTCTTCAGAAATGTTCATTCCCTAAAATAAGTGAGCGACTAACCGCCCTATATATGAATTGAATCTTCCTTATCAAAAAGACTAATGGAATCGACAATGAAAAGTAATTGGTTTTCAATTCCATTTACGAAAAGTAGGTTGCCAGATTGAAGGCTGACTGTTTAAGGCATCGAGTGGGGTCTTAGTGACATCTGCTGTTTACACCTCACTGCAGTGCAAACATTCTCGCCTGGTAGGGTGTATATGCAAGAGGGTCAACAAACCCTATAGTATATTATTGCTAAGACTATATATTTCCTGTATGATCTTTGGAGTAGACGATGGAGTCTACGATATGCAGACTGTCTTTAACATGCAGATCGGTTCACGTTTCATAACAGATCAATTGTTTTTCATTAATAGTTTCATGCATTATCATTGGTTACAATTCACTGAACACATGTTCCTCCACTAATTGATTGATATCTGCTTCAGGATTCAGTTGAAACTTTGAGTGATCTGCAAACACAATAATCATTTTATCAATGTGGTCCTTTCTATTTATAATATCCACCACAGAACCCTCACTCGGTTTGCGAATGCGTGTCTACAATTGCTTCACTCTTTCAGGGATCAATGTTGAGTCGGAGTCCAGAAGCAATGGTGGACAATGCTAACAGGTTTAGGTTTCAACCAAACATAACTGTTAGTAGACGTAGATGGTAGATCACAAAACTGTTTATGTATGTTTTGACATTACGCCTCCATCGTGGAGTTTTCAAACGTATTCCTATTGACAGTGTTCTAACCTGTTTTATGGTTAGAGCAACGGACGAGAGATTTCATTTCAGTCATTAATGACTAGAGAACACATCCGCTCCCTGAGGGGGGTAAGAAATTGCAAACACAATTATTCCCACACCAGAGAATGACCCTGAGCCAATTACTGTGAATAAAAGTAATTATATGGAGTAAATGATTATTGTGTTTTCAGACCATCGAAGCTTTCAGCCAAATTTCAGAGTGGACATGAATCGTTTAATGGAGAAATCAGTTTGTTGTAAATTATAAACAATTTTGGGGCATATGAACAATAAAGAGAAACAGCACACAAGTATTTGAAATCAACTGGCTACGGCACGCCATTGTCGTATGGTTTGCCCAAAAGTCACAACCGGGTGGGTTATTATATATATATATATATATGCATGTAGTTCGCCTTTGTTGAAACTTGTATTAATTGAGCGATATACGTTTGACTAAGTACGCCGGATGAAGAGCCGAACATTTACGCTTTCCATTCTCCACGGAATTCTCTGAACTGAAGCTTTTTTATCGAAGAACACATCACGCTGGCATATACAGAGGAGTTTAAAGGCTAATTTGGAGACATAGGCTGTTGTACAACCTAACAGCAATCGTATAAATTGCGCGGGGAAGTTATGACCTCCCCGACATTTGTAATCAACCGAAACTTTCTCACGGGTATTAGAGTACAGCGAAACGGCAAGGAGATAGTCATTGCCAGGTGTGAACATTTCGTTTATTTTCACCAGTTCATTGTATGAAACATTCAGTTACGTAGGTTCAGCACATGGCGACAAAACAATGAAGCGAACAAACGTCAAATAGGTTCATTCAAACTGGGATCAATGGTTTCAGTGCCACGGTATCTGGATTGACTGCATCAGCAACTTATGCTACCAGGTAGCCGCTAAGTGACGCTGTATTAACAGCACCAAAGATAACTTAGTGTAAATAGGTCATGTGATTGATCCCCCTTTAGTTTATGTTCCTACTACACGGTCGCAGCCCTAAGATGTTGGCGTTCTCCGAGGCTTTGTTGATCCAGTGTGCTAGATCGGCCCTCTGGTAGCAGGAGTTGCCGATGTAACCAGTTTCGTCACCTTGGTAAAGTAACCACTCCTCATGTCATGAGTGGACCCATGTGACAATCGTTCTCTTTACTGTTTTCTAGCCGTGCCCTAAACCAGTATAACTGAATGTTTTACGTATTGGATCGATGAACAAAATGCTTACATCTGGCAATGCATACCTTCTCGTCGTCTTGATGAATTGGATAAAGGGAACTCAATGTTTCGTGTACGACAATGCTTTTCCAACTTTTCCCTTACCGATTCTTTTGGTTACCTTTCCTCGTAGGCTTCTTTGCTGTTTTTCTCCAAGCAGATGATGTATGTGTCTAGTCAACCACTCGACTGTTGCCAATTTTAGTTTGTAGTTTGGTTTACTTCTACCCTAGTTGCCATGAGCCACAATTATTTTCCCACTACTTTCCTTCCAAATCAGTTTATTGATCCAATATCTAACTCGTTACGTTTAGCCTGATGTAACCTTTTGCAAAATATCCTAATCAATATTTTATTCGGCCACTTCATCTTAATGACAAATGCCATATCGTTTTCCAGTGTTGTTAGCTTGTAGTGTGCCTGGAAAAGGGTTTCGGTCCTCAATCACCTACTAGCAATATTGAACAATATCTACTCTAGAAGTCAAGAATTTTCTGAACTGCAACAAACCCACTGGACCCATTGAACCATTAGGGAATCTAGACTACCACCTTGACACCTGTTCAGAAGCCAAATATTCGATTCTTCGTTATGCAAGATACCTATGTAAAAATCAACTTGAAACCAGCTATATAACATTTCGTTTGTGATAACTGGGAAAAACTGATTTTCAACATGTGAAGAGTCCTCATGCTGAGACAGTGAAATTGAGATTCAAAATGGTTAGTTGCGTGTTACTAACCGATGCTCTCCTATACATTTAACCTTTGACTAGACAGGTATCGCCTACGCTAATGCTACCAATATAATCATTGAGGAATGTCATTGTAGATTTTGGCCCTCGAGAATGCAACCGTTCCAAACAATTCATGTATAATCTAGTTTCTAATGAGTAGTCGGGGATTCGGTTAATTTCATATTGAACATCACCCACAATTGATCGCAGATGTCGCATCCCCATAGACTTTCCAGTCGGCCCCTTTCGAAAAGAAGCACT